>OW052221.1:122588709-122823779 GCA_932526605.1 Nephrotoma flavescens | reverse complement strand
CCCCCCCCGTTTCAAACAAAAGTGCATTTGTCCGGGTAAAAAATAGCCGATTTCAATCGACGATTACACGAAAACTGGTTGTTGTTTCGGCCCAATTTAAACGGATTATTATTCAAAATTTAATAACATTTCATAATTGGTACAATATTCCATGATTTGAAACAAAAAAATTTTCGTTTCAAAAAAAAGTGCATTTGTCCGGGTAAAAAAATAGCCGATTTCAATCGACGATTACACGAAAACTGGTTGTTGTTTCGGCCCAATTTAAACGGATTATTATTCAAAATTAAATAACATTTCATAATTGGTACAATATTCCATGATTTGAAACAAAAAAAATTTTTCGTTTCAAACAAAAGTGCATTTGTCCGGGTAAAAAAATAGCCGATTTCAATCGACGATTACACGAAAACTGGTTGTTGTTTCGGCCCAATTTAAACGGATTATTATTCAAAATTAAATAACCTTTCATAATTGGTACAATATTCCATGATTTGAAAACAAAAAAATTTTCGTTTCAAACAAAAGTGCATTTGTCCGGGTAAAAAAATACCCGATTTAAATCGACGATTACACGAAAACTGGTTGTTGTTTCGGCCCAATTTAAACGGATTATTATTCAAAATTAAATAGCCTTTCATAATTGGTACAATATTCCACGATTTGAAACAAAAAAATTTTTCGTTTCAAACAAAAGTGCATTTGTCCGGGTAAGAAAATAGCTGATTTCAATCGACGATTACACGAAAACTGGTTGTTGTTTCGGCCCAATTTAAACGGATTATTATTCAAAATTAAATAACCTTTCATAATTGGTACAATATTCCATGATTTGAAACAAAAAAAAAATTTCGTTTCAAACAAAAGTGCATTTGTCCGGGTAGGAAAATAGCTGATTTCAATCGACGATTACACGAAAACTGGTTGTTGCTTCGGCCCAATTTAAACGGATTATTATTCAAAATTAAATGACCTTTCATAATTGGTACAATATTTCATGATTTGAAACAAAAAAATTTTTCGTTTCAAACAAAAGTGCATTTGTCCGGGTAAAAAATAGCCGATTTCAATCGACGATTACACGAAAACTGGTTGTTGTTTCGGCCCAAATTAAACGGATTATTATTCAAAATTAAATAACCTTTCATAATTGGTACAATATTCCATGATTTGAAACAAAAAAAAAATTTCGTTTCAAACAAAAGTGCATTTGTCCGGGTAAAAAAATAGCCGATTTCAATCGACGATTACACGAAAACTGGTTGTTGTTTCGGCCCAATTTAAACGGATTATTATTCAAAATTAAATAACCTTTCACAATTGGTACAATATTCCATGATTTGAAACAAAAAAAAATTTCGTTTAAAAAAAAAGTGCATTTGTCCGGGTAAAAAAATAGCCGATTTCAATCGACGATTACACAAAAACTGGTTGTTGTTTCGGCCCAATTTAAACGGATTATTATTCAAAATTAAATAACCTTTCATAATTGGTACAATATTCTATGATTTGAAACAAAAAAATTTTCGTTTCAAACAAAAGTGCATTTGTCCGGGTAAAAAAATAGCCGATTTCAATCGACGATTACACGAAAACTGGTTGTTGTTTCGGCCCAATTTAAACGGATTATTATTCAAAATTAAATAACCTTTCATAGTTGGTACAATATTCCATGATTTGAAACAAAAAAAATTTCGTTTAAAAAAAAAGTGCATTTGTCCGGGTAAAAAAATAGCCGATTTCAATCGACGATTACACGAAAACTGGTTGTTGTTTCGGCCCCACCCCCCCGTTTCAAACAAAAGTGCATTTGTCCGGGTAAAAAATAGCCGATTTCAATCGACGATTACACGAAAACTGGTTGTTGTTTCGGCCCAATTTAAACGGATTATTATTCAAAATTAAATAACATTTCATAATTGGTACAATATTCCATGATTTGAAACAAAAAAATTTTCGTTTCAAAAAAAAGTGCATTTGTCCGGGTAAAAAAATAGCCGATTTCAATCGACGATTACACGAAAACTGGTTGTTGTTTCGGCCCAATTTAAACGGATTATTATTCAAAATTAAATAACATTTCATAATTGGTACAATATTCCATGATTTGAAACAAAAAAAAAATTTCGTTTCAAACAAAAGTGCATTTGTCCGGGTAAAAAAATAGCCGATTTCAATCGACGGTTACACGAAAACTGGTTGTTGTTTCGGCCCAATTTAAACGGATTATTATTCAAAATTAAATAGCCTTTCATAATTGGTACAATATTCCACGATTTGAAACAAAAAAATTTTTCGTTTCAAACAAAAGTGCATTTGTCCGGGTAAGAAAATAGCTGATTTCAATCGACGATTACACGAAAACTGGTTGTTGTTTCGGCCCAATTTAAACGGATTATTATTCAAAATTAAATAACCTTTCATAATTGGTACAATATTCCATGATTTGAAACAAAAAAAAATTTCGTTTCAAACAAAAGTGCATTTGTCCGGGTAGGAAAATAGCCGATTTCAATCGACGATTACACGAAAACTGGTTGTTGTTTCGGCCCAATTTAAACGGATTATTATTCAAAATTAAATGACCTTTCATAATTGGTACAATATTTCATGATTTGAAACAAAAAAATTTTTCGTTTCAAACAAAAGTGCATTTGTCCGGGTAAAAAATAGCCGATTTCAATCGACGATTACACGAAAACTGGTTGTTGTTTCGGCCCAATTTAAACGGATTATTATTCAAAATTAAATAACCTTTCATAATTGGTACAATATTCCATGATTTGAAACAAAAAAATGTTTCGTTTCAAACAATAGTGCATTTGTCCGGGTAAAAAATAGTGGATTTCAATCGACGATTACACGAAAAATGGTTGTTGTTTCGGCCCAATTGAAACGGATTATTATTCAAAATTAAATAACCTTTCATAATTGGTACAATATTTCATGATTTGAAACAAAAAAAATTTTCGTTTCAAACAAAAGTGCATTTGACCGGGTAAAAAATAGCCGATTTCAATTGACGATTACACAAAAACTGGTTGTTGTTTCGGCCCAATTTAAACGGATTATTATTCAAAATTAAATAAAATAAAAAATTTCGTTTCAAAAAAAAGTGCATTTGTCCGGGTAAAAAAATAGCCGATTTCAATCGACGATTACACGAAAACTGGTTGTTGTTTCGGCCCAATTTAAACGGATTATTATTCAAAATTAAATAACCTTTCATAATTGGTACAATATTCCATGATTTGAAACAAAAAAAATTTCGTTTCAAAAAAAAGTGCATTTGTCCGGGTAAAAAAATAGTGGATTTTAATCGACGATTACACGAAAACTGGTTGTTGTTTCGGCCCCACCCCCCCGTTTCAAACAAAAGTGCATTTGTCCGGGTAAAAAAATAGCCGATTTCAATCGACGATTACACGAAAACTGGTTTTTTTTCGGCCCAATTTAAACGGATTATTATTCAAAATTAAATAACGTTTCATAATTGGTACAATATTCCATGATTTGAAACAAAAAAAAAATTCGTTTCAAACAAAAGTGCATTTGTCCGGGTAAAAAAATAGCCGATTTCAATCGACGATTACACGAAAACTGGTTGTTGTTTCGGCCCAATTTAAACGGATTATTATTCAAAATTAAATAATCTTTCATAATTGGTACAATATTCCATGATTTGAAACAAAAAAAATTTCGTTTCAAACAAAAGTGCATTTGTCCGGGTAAAAAAATAGCCGATTTCAATCGACGATTACACGAAAACTGGTTGTTGTTTCGGCCCAATTTAAACGGATTATTATTCAAAATTAAATAACCTTTCATAATTGGTAATATATTCCACGATTTGAAACAAAAAATTTTTTGTTTCAAACAAAAGTGCATTTGTCCGGGTAAAAAAATAGCCGATTTCAATCGACGATTACACGAAAACTGGTTGTTGTTTCAGCCCAATTTAAACGGATTATTATTCAAAATTAAATAACCTTTCATAATTGGTAAAATATTCCATGATTTGAAACAAAAAAAATTTTCGTTTCAAACAAAAGTGCATTTGTCCGGGTAAAAAAATAGCCGATTTCAATCGACGATTACACGAAAACTGGTTGTTGTTTCGGCCCAATTTAAACGGATTATTATTCAAAATTAAATAGCCTTTCATAATTGGTACTATTCAATTGGTATTATTCAAAATTAAATAACCTTTCATAATTGGTACAATATTCCATGATTTGAAACAAAAAAAATTTTCGTTTCAAACAAAAGTGCATTTGTCCGGGTAAAAAAATAGCCGCTTTCAATCGACGATTACACGAAAACTGGTTGTTGTTTCGGCCCAATTTAAACGGATTATTATTCAAAATTAAATGACCTTTCATAATTGGTACAATATTCCATGATTTGAAACAAAAAAATTTTTCGTTTCAAACAAAAGTGCATTTGTCAGGGTAAAAAATAGTGGATTTCAATCGACGATTACACGAAAACTGATTGTTGTTTCGGCCCAATTTAAACGGATTATTATTCAAAATTAAATAACGTTTCATAATTGGTACAATATTCCATGATTTGAAACAAAAAAAATTTTCGTTGCAAACAAAAGTGCATTTGTCCGGGTAGGAAAATAGCTGATTTCAATCGACGATTACACGAAAACTGGTTGTTGTTTCGGCCCAATTTAAACGGATTATTATTCAAAATTAAATAACCTTTCATAATTGGTACAATATTCCATGATTTGAACCAAAAAAAAAATTCGTTGCAAACAAAAGTGCATTTGTCCGGGTAGGAAAATAGCTGATTTCAATCGACGATTACACGAAAACTGGTTGTTGTTTCGGCCCAATTTAAACGGATTATTATTCAAAATTAAATGACCTTTCATAATTGGTACAATATTCCATGATTTGAAACAAAAAAATTTTTCGTTTCAAACAAAAGTGCATTTGTCCGGGTAAAAAATAGTGGATTTCAATCGACGATTACACGAAAACTGATTGTTGTTTCGGCCCAATTTAAACGGATTATTATTCAAAATTAAATAACCTTTCTTAATTGGTACAATATTCCATGATTTGAAACAAAAAAAATTTTCGTTTCAAACAAAAGTGCATTTGTCCGGGTAAAAAAATAGCCGCTTTCAATCGACGATTACGCGAAAACTGGTTGTTGTTTCGGCCCAATTTAAACGGATTATTATTCAAAATTAAATGACCTTTCATAATTGGTACAATATTCCATGATTTGAAACAAAAAAATTTTTCGTTTCAAACAAAAGTGCATTTGTCCGGGTAAAAAATAGTGGATTTCAATCGACGATTACGCGAAAACTGATTGTTGTTTCGGCCCAATTTAAACGGATTATTATTCAAAATTAAATAACGTTTCATATTTGGTACAATATTCCATGATTTGAAACAAAAAAATTTTCGTTTCAAACAAAAGTGCATTTGTCCGGGTAAAAAAATAGCCGATTTCAATCGACGATTACACGAAAACTGGTTGTTGTTTCGGCCCAATTTAAACGGATTATTATTCAAAATTAAATAGCCTTTCATAATTGGTACAATATTCCACGATTTGAAACAAAAAAATTTTTCGTTTCAAACAAAAGTGCATTTGTCCGGGTAAAAAATAGTGGATTTCAATCGACGATTACACGAAAATTAGTTGTTGTTTCGGCCCAATTTAAACGGATTATTATTCAAAATTAAATAACCTTTCATAATTGGTACAATATTCCATGATTTGAAACAAAAAAATTTTTCGTTTCAAACAAAAGTGCATTTGTCCGGGTAAAAAATAGTGGATTTCAATCGACGATTACACGAAAACTGATTGTTGTTTCGGCCCAATTTAAACGGATTATTATTCAAAATTAAATAACCTTTCATAATTGGTACAATATTCCATGATTTGAAACAAAAAAATTTTTCGTTTCAAACAAAAGTGCATTTGTCCGGGTAAAAAAATAGCCGCTTTCAATCGACGATTACACGAAAACTGGTTGTTGTTTCGGTCCAATTTAAACGGATTATTATTCAAAATTAAATGACCTTTCATAATTGGTACAATATTCCATGATTTGAAACAAAAAAATTTTTCGTTTCAAACAAAAGTGCATTTGTCAGGGTAAAAAATAGTGGATTTCAATCGACGATTACACGAAAACTGATTGTTGTTTCGGCCCAATTTAAACGGATTATTATTCAAAATTAAATAACGTTTCATAATTGGTACAATATTCCATGATTTGAAACAAAAAAAATTTTCGTTGCAAACAAAAGTGCATTTGTCCGGGTAGGAAAATAGCTGATTTCAATCGACGATTACACGAAAACTGGTTGTTGTTTCGGCCCAATTTAAACGGATTATTATTCAAAATTAAATAACCTTTCATAATTGGTACAATATTCCATGATTTGAACCAAAAAAAAAATTCGTTGCAAACAAAAGTGCATTTGTCCGGGTAGGAAAATAGCTGATTTCAATCGACGATTACACGAAAACTGGTTGTTGTTTCGGCCCAATTTAAACGGATTATTATTCAAAATTAAATGACCTTTCATAATTGGTACAATATTCCATGATTTGAAACAAAAAAATTTTTCGTTTCAAACAAAAGTGCATTTGTCAGGGTAAAAAATAGTGGATTTCAATCGACGATTACACGAAAACTGATTGTTGTTTCGGCCCAATTTAAACGGATTATTATTCAAAATTAAATAACCTTTCTTAATTGGTACAATATTCCATGATTTGAAACAAAAAAAATTTTCGTTTCAAACAAAAGTGCATTTGTCCGGGTAAAAAAATAGCCGCTTTCAATCGACGATTACGCGAAAACTGGTTGTTGTTTCGGCCCAATTTAAACGGATTATTATTCAAAATTAAATGACCTTTCATAATTGGTACAATATTCCATGATTTGAAACAAAAAAATTTTTCGTTTCAAACAAAAGTGCATTTGTCCGGGTAAAAAATAGTGGATTTCAATCGACGATTACGCGAAAACTGATTGTTGTTTCGGCCCAATTTAAACGGATTATTATTCAAAATTAAATAACGTTTCATAATTGGTACAATATTCCATGATTTGAAACAAAAAAAATTTTCGTTTCAAACAAAAGTGCATTTGTCCGGGTAAAAAAATAGCCGATTTCAATCGACGATTACACGAAAACTGGTTGTTGTTTCGGCCCAATTTAAACGGATTATTATTCAAAATTAAATAGCCTTTCATAATTGGTACAATATTCCACGATTTGAAACAAAAAAATTTTTCGTTTCAAACAAAATTGCATTTGTCCGGGTAAAAAATAGCCGATTTCAATCGACGATTACACGAAAACTGGTTGTTGTTTCGGCCCAATTTAAACGGATTATTATTCAAAATTAAATAACCTTTCATAATTGGTACAATATTCCATGATTTGAAACAAAAAAAATTTTCGTTTCAAACAAAAGTGCATTTGTCCGGGTAAAAAAATAGCCGCTTTCAATCGACGATTACACGAAAACTGGTTGTTGTTTCGGTCCAATTTAAACGGATTATTATTCAAAATTAAATAACCTTTCATAATTGGTACAATATTCCATGATTTGAAACAAAACAATTTTTCGTTTCAAACAAAAGTGCATTTGTCCGGGTAAAACAATAGCCGATTTCAATCGACGGTTACACGAAAACTGGTTGTTGTTTCGGCCCAATTTAAACGGATTATTATTCAAAATTAAATAACCTTTCATAATTGGTACAATATTCCAAGATTTGAAACAAAACAATTTTTTGTTTCAAACAAAAGTGCATTTGTCCGGGTAAAAAAATAGCCGATTTCAATCGACGATTACACGAAAACTGGTTGTTGTTTCGGCCCAATTTAAACGGATTATTATTCAAAATTAAATAACCTTTCATAATTGGTACAATATTCCATGATTTGAAACAAAAAAATTTTTCGTTTCAAACAAAAGTGCATTTGTCCGGGTAAAAAAATAGCCGATTTCAATCGACGATTACACGAAAACTGGTTGTTGTTTCGGCCCAATTTAAACGGATTATTATTCAAAATTAAATAACCTTTCATAATTGGTACAATATTCCATGATTTGAAACAAAAAAATTTTTCGTTTCAAACAAAAGTGCATTTGTCCGGGTAAAAAAATAGCCGATTTAAATCGACGATTACACGAAAACTGGTTGTTGTTTCGGCCCAACTTAAACGGATTATTATTCAAAATTAAATAGCCTTTCATAATTGGTACAATATTCCACGATTTGAAACAAAAAATTTTTTGTTTCAAACAAAAGTGCATTTGTCCGGGTAAAAAAATAGCCGATTTCAATCGACGATTACACGAAAACTGGTTGTTGTTTCAGCCCAATTTAAACGGATTATTATTCAAAATTAAATAACCTTTCATAATTGGTAAAATATTCCATGATTTGAAACAAAAAAAATTTTCGTTTCAAACAAAAGTGCATTTGTCCGGGTAAAAAAATAGCCGATTTCAATCGACGATTACACGAAAACTGGTTGTTGTTTCGGCCCAATTTAAACGGATTATTATTCAAAATTAAATAGCCTTTCATAATTGGTACAATATTCCACGATTTGAAACAAAAAAATTTTTCGTTTCAAACAAAAGTGCATTTGTCTAGGTAAGAAAATAGCTGATTTCAATCGACGATTACACGAAAACTGGTTGTTGTTTCGGCCCAATTTAAACGGATTATTATTCAAAATTAAATAACCTTTCATAATTGGTACAATATTCCATGATTTGAACCAAAAAATAAATTCGTTGCAAACAAAAGTGCATTTGTCCGGGTAGGAAAATAGCTGATTTCAATCGACGATTACACGAAAACTGATTGTTGTTTCGGCCCAATTTAAACGGATTATTATTCAAAATTAAATGACCTTTCATAATTGGTACAATATTCCATGATTTGAAACAAAACAATTTTTCGTTTCAAACAAAAGTGCATTTGTCCGGGTAAAAAATAGTGGATTTCAATCGACGATTACACGAAAACTGATTGTTGTTTCGGCCCAATTTAAACGGATTATTATTCAAAATTAAATAACGTTTCATAATTGGTACAATATTCCATGATTTGAAACAAAAAAAATTTTCGTTGCAAACAAAAGTGCATTTGTCCGGGTAGGAAAATAGCTAATTTCAATCGACGATTACACGAAAACTGGTTGTTGTTTCGGCCCAATTTAAACGGATTATTATTCAAAATTAAATGACCTTTCATAATTGGTACAATATTTCATGATTTGAAACAAAAAAATTTTTCGTTTCAAACAAAAGTGCATTTGTCCGGGTAAAAAATAGTGGATTTCAATCGACGATTACACGAAAACTGATTGTTGTTTTAAATCCCAATTTAAACGGATTATTATTCAAAATTAAATAACGTTTCATAATTTGTACAATATTTCATGATTTGAAACAAAAAAAATTTTCGTTTCAAACAAAAGTGCATTTGTCCGGGTAAAAAAATAACCGATTTCAATCGACGATTACACGAAAACTGGTTGTTGTTTCGGCCCAATTTAAACGGATTATTATTCAAAATTAAATAACCTTTCATAATTGGTACAATATTCCAAGATTTGAAACAAAACAATTTTTTGTTTCAAACAAAAGTGCATTTGTCCGGGTAAAAAAATAGCCGATTTCAATCGATGATTACACGAAAACTGGTTGTTGTTTCAGCCCAATTTAAACGGATTATTATTCAAAATTAAATTAACTTTCATAATTGGTACAATATTCCATGATTTGAAACAAAAAAAAAATTCGTTGCAAACAAAAGTGCATTTGTCCGGGTAGGAAAATAGCTGATTTCAATCGACGATTACACGAAAACTGGTTGTTGTTTCGGCCCAATTTAAACGGATTATTATTCAAAATTAAATAACCTTTCATAATTGGTACAATATTCCATGATTTGAAACAAAAAAATTTTTCGTTTCAAACAAAAGTGCATTTGTCCGGGTAAAAAATAGTGGATTTCAATCGACGATTACACGAAAACTGATTGTTGTTTCGGCCCAATTTAAACGGATTATTATTCAAAATTAAATAACATTTCATAATTGGTACAATATTCCATGATTTGAAACAAAAAAATTTTTTGTTTCAAACAAAAGTGCATTTGTCCGGGTAAAAAAATAGCCGATTTCAATCGACGATTACACGAAAACTGGTTGTTGTTTCGGCCCAATTTAAACGGATTATTATTCAAAATTAAATAACCTTTCATAATTGGTACAATATTCCATGATTTGAAACAAAAAAAATTTTCGTTTCAAACAAAAGTGCATTTGTCCGGGTAAAAAAATAGCCGCTTTCAATCGACGATTACACGAACACTGGTTTTTGTTTCGGTCCAATTTAAACGGATTATTATTCAAAATTAAATAACCTTTCATAATTGGTACAATATTCCATGATTTGAAACAAAACAATTTTTCGTTTCAAACAAAAGTGCATTTGTCCGGGTAAAAAATAGCCGATTTCAATCGACGATTACACGAAAACTGGTTGTTGTTTCGGCCCAATTTAAACGGATTATTATTCAAAATTAAATAACCTTTCATAATTGGTACAATATTCCATGATTTGAAACAAAAAAATTTTTCGTTTCAAACAAAAGTGCATTTGTCCGGGTAAAAAAATAGCCGATTTCAATCGACGATTACACGAAAACTGGTTGTTGTTTCGGCCCAATTTAAACGATTCAAAATTAAATAACCTTTCATAATTGGTACAATATTCCATGATTTGAAACAAAAAAAATTTCGTTTCAAACAAAAGTGCATTTGTCCGGGTAAAAAAATAGCCGATTTAAATCGACGATTACACGAAAACTGGTTGTTGTTTTGGCCCAATTTAAACGGATTATTATTCAAAATTAAATAACGTTTCATAATTGGTACAATATTCCAAGATTTGAAACAAAAAATTTTTTGTTTCAAACAAAAGTGCATTTGTCCGGGTAAAAAAATAGCCGATTTCAATCGACGATTACACGAAAACTGGTTGTTGTTTCAGCCCAATTTAAACGGATTATTATTCAAAATTAAATAACCTTTCATAATTGGTACAATATTCCATGATTTGAAACAAAAAAAATTTTCGTTTCAAACAAAAGTGCATTTGTCCGGGTAGGAAAATAGCCGATTTCAATCGACGATTACACGAAAACTGGTTGTTGTTTCGGCCCAATTTAAACGGATTATTATTCAAAATTAAATAGCCTTTCATAATTGGTACAATATTCCACGATTTGAAACAAAAAAATTTTTCGTTTCAAACAAAAGTGCATTTGTCTAGGTAAGAAAATAGCTGATTTCAATCGACGATTACACGAAAACTGGTTGTTGTTTCGGCCCAATTTAAACGGATTATTATTCAAAATTAAATAACCTTTCATAATTGGTACAATATTCCAAGATTTGAAACAAAACAATTTTTTGTTTCAAACAAAAGTGCATTTGTCCGGGTAAAAAAATAGCCGATTTCAATCGATGATTACACGAAAACTGGTTGTTGTTTCAGCCCAATTTAAACGGATTATTATTCAAAATTAAATTAACTTTCATAATTGGTACAATATTCCATGATTTGAAACAAAAAAAAAATTCGTTGCAAACAAAAGTGCATTTGTCCGGGTAGGAAAATAGCTGATTTCAATCGACGATTACACGAAAACTGGTTGTTGTTTCGGCCCAATTTAAACGGATTATTATTCAAAATTAAATGACCTTTCATAATTGGTACAATATTCCATGATTTGAAACAAAAAAATTTTTCGTTTCAAACAAAAGTGCATTTGTCCGGGTAAAAAATAGTGGATTTCAATCGACGATTACACGAAAACTGATTGTTGTTTCGGCCCAATTTAAACGGATTATTATTCAAAATTAAATAACCTTTCATAATTGGTACAATATTCCATGATTTGAAACAAAAAAATTTTTTGTTTCAAACAAAAGTGCATTTGTCCGGGTAAAAAAATAGCCGATTTCAATCGACGATTACACGAAAACTGGTTGTTGTTTCGGCCCAATTTAAACGGATTATTATTCAAAATTAAATAACCTTTCATAATTGGTACAATATTCCATGATTTGAAACAAAAAAAATTTTCGTTTCAAACAAAAGTGCATTTGTCCGGGTAAAAAAATAGCCGCTTTCAATCGACGATTACACGAAAACTGGTTTTTGTTTCGGTCCAATTTAAACGGATTATTATTCAACATTAAATAACCTTTCATAATTGGTACAATATTCCATGATTTGAAACAAAACAATTTTTCGTTTCAAACAAAAGTGCATTTGTCCAGGTAAAAAAATAGCCGATTTCAATCGACGATTACACGAAAACTGGTTGTTGTTTCGGCCCAATTTAAACGGATTATTATTCAAAATTAAATAACCTTTCATAATTGGTACAATATTCCATGATTTGAAACAAAAAAATTTTTCGTTTCAAACAAAAGTGCATTTGTCCGGGTAAAAAAATAGCCGATTTCAATCGACGATTACACGAAAACTGGTTGTTGTTTCGGCCCAATTTAAACGGATTATTATTCAAAATTAAATAACCTTTCATAATTGGTACAATATTCCATGATTTGAAACAAAAAAAATTTCGTTTCAAACAAAAGTGCATTTGTCCGGGTAAAAAAATAGCCGATTTAAATCGACGATTACACGAAAACTGGTTGTTGTTTCGGCCCAATTTAAACGGATTATTATTCAAAATTAAATAACCTTTCATAATTGGTACAATATTCCACGATTTGAAACAAAAAATTTTTTGTTTCAAACAAAAGTGCATTTGTCCGGGTAAAAAAATAGCCGATTTCAATCGACGATTACACGAAAACTGGTTGTTGTTTCAGCCCAATTTAAACGGATTATTATTCAAAATTAAATAACCTTTCATAATTGGTAAAATATTCCATGATTTGAAACAAAAAAAATTTTCGTTTCAAACAAAAGTGCATTTGTCCGGGTAGGAAAATAGCCGATTTCAATCGACGATTACACGAAAACTGGTTGTTGTTTCGGCCCAATTTAAACGGATTATTATTCAAAATTAAATAGCCTTTCATAATTGGTACAATATTCCACGATTTGAAACAAAAAAAATTTTCGTTTCAAACAAAAGTGCATTTGTCTAGGTAAGAAAATAGCTGATTTCAATCGACGATTACACGAAAACTGGTTGTTGTTTCGGCCCAATTTAAACGGATTATTATTCAAAATTAAATAACCTTTCATAATTGGTACAATATTCCATGATTTGAAACAAAAAAATTTTCGTTTCAAACAAAAGTGCATTTGTCCGGGTAAAAAAATAGCCGATTTCAATCGACGATTACACGAAAACTGGTTGTTGTTTCGGCCCAATTTAAACGGATTGTTTTTCAAAATTAAATAACCTTTCATAATTGGTACAATATTCCATGATTTGAAACAAAAAAAATTTCGTTTCAAAAAAAAGTGCATTTGTCCGGGTAAAAAAATAGTGGATTTTAATCGACGATTACACGAAAACTGGTTGTTGTTTCGGCCCCACCCCCCCGTTTCAAACAAAAGTGCATTTGTCCGGGTAAAAAAATAGCCGATTTCAATCGACGGTTACACGAAAACTGGTTGTTTTTTCGGCCCAATTTAAACGGATTATTATTCAAAATTAAATAACCTTTCATAATTGGTACAATATTCCATGATTTGAAACAAAAAAAAAATTCGTTTCAAACAAAAGTGCATTTGTCCGGGTAAAAAAATAGCCGATTTCAATCGACGATTACACGAAAACTGGTTGTTGTTTCGGCCCAATTTAAACGGATTATTATTCAAAATTAAATAACCTTTCATAATTGGTACAATATTCCATGATTTGAAACAAAAAAAATTTTCGTTTCAAACAAAAGTGCATTTGTCCGGGTAAAAAATAGTGGATTTCAATCGACGATTACACGAAAACTGGTTGTTGTTTCGGCCCAATTTAAACGGATTATTATTCAAAATTAAATAACCTTTCATAATTGGTACAATATTCCATGATTTGAAACAAAAAAATTTTTCGTTTCAAACAAAAGTGCATTTGTCCGGGTAAAAAAATAGCCGATTTCAATCGACGATTACACGAAAACTGGTTGTTGTTTCGGCCCAATTTAAACGGATTATTATTCAAAATTAAATAACCTTTCATAATTGGTACAATATTCCATGATTTGAAACAAAAAAAATTTTCGTTTCAAACAAAAGTGCATTTGTCCGGGTAAAAAAATAGCCGCTTTCAATCGACGATTACACGAAAACTGGTTTTTGTTTCGGTCCAATTTAAACGGATTATTATTCAAAATTAAATAACCTTTCATAATTGGTACAATATTCCATGATTTGAAACAAAACAATTTTTCGTTTCAAACAAAAGTGCATTTGTCCAGGTAAAAAAATAGCCGATTTCAATCGACGATTACACGAAAACTGGTTGTTGTTTCGGCCCAATTTAAACGGATTATTATTCAAAATTAAATAACCTTTCATAATTGGTACAATATTCCATGATTTGAAACAAAAAAAATTTCGTTTCAAACAAAAGTGCATTTGTCCGGGTAAAAAAATAGCCGATTTAAATCGACGATTACACGAAAACTGGTTGTTGTTTCGGCCCAATTTAAACGGATTATTATTCAAAATTAAATAACCTTTCATAATTGGTACAATATTCCACGATTTGAAACAAAAAATTTTTCGTTTCAAACAAAAGTGCATTTGTCCGGGTAAAAAAATAGCCGATTTCAATCGACGATTACACGAAAACTGGTTGTTGTTTCAGCCCAATTTAAACGGATTATTATTCAAAATTAAATAACCTTTCATAATTGGTAAAATATTCCATGATTTGAAACAAAAAAAATTTTCGTTTCAAACAAAAGTGCATTTGTCCGGGTAAAAAAATAGCCGATTTCAATCGACGATTACACGAAAACTGGTTGTTGTTTCGGCCCAATTTAAACGGATTATTATTCAAAATTAAATAACCTTTCATAATTGGTACAATATTCCATGATTTGAACCAAAAAAAAAATTCGTTGCAAACAAAAGTGCATTTGTCCGGGTAGGAAAATAGCCGATTTCAATCGACGATTACACGAAAACTGGTTGTTGTTTCGGCCCAATTTAAACGGATTATTATTCAAAATTAAATGACCTTTCATAATTGGTACAATATTCCATGATTTGAAACAAAAAAATTTTTCGTTTCAAACAAAAGTGCATTTGTCAGGGTAAAAAATAGTGGATTTCAATCGACGATTACACGAAAACTGATTGTTGTTTCGGCCCAATTTAAACGGATTATTATTCAAAATTAAATAACGTTTCATAATTGGTACAATATTCCATGATTTGAAACAAAAAAAATTTTCGTTGCAAACAAAAGTGCATTTGTCCGGGTAGGAAAATAGCTGATTTCAATCGACGATTACACGAAAACTGGTTGTTGTTTCGGCCCAATTTAAACGGATTATTATTCAAAATTAAATGACCTTTCATAATTGGTACAATATTCCATGATTTGAAACAAAAAAATTTTTCGTTTCAAACAAAAGTGCATTTGTCCGGGTAAAAAATAGTGGATTTCAATCGACGATTACACGAAAACTGATTGTTGTTTCGGCCCAATTTAAACGGATTACTATTCAAAATTAAATAACGTTTCATAATTGGTACAATATTCCATGATTTGAAACAAAAAAAATTTTCGTTTCAAACAAAAGTGCATTTGTCCGGGTAAAAAAATAGCCGCTTTCAATCGACGATTACACGAAAACTGGTTGTTGTTTCGGCCCAATTTAAACGGATTATTATTCAAAATTAAATGACCTTTCATAATTGGTACAATATTCCATGATTTGAAACAAAAAAATTTTTCGTTTCAAACAAAAGTGCATTTGTCCGGGTAAAAAATAGCCGATTTCAATCGACGATTACACGAAAACTGGTTGTTGTTTCGGCCCAATTTAAACGGATTATTATTCAAAATTAAATAACCTTTCATAATTGGTACAATATTCCATGATTTGAAACAAAAAAAATTTTCGTTTCAAACAAAAGTGCATTTGTCCGGGTAAAAAAATAGCCGCTTTCAATCGACGATTACACGAAAACTGGTTTTTGTTTCGGTCCAATTTAAACGGATTATTATTCAAAATTAAATAACCTTTCATAATTGGTACAATATTCCATGATTTGAAACAAAACAATTTTTTGTTTCAAACAAAAGTGCATTTGACCGGGTAAAAAAATAGCCGATTTCAATCGACGATTACACGAAAACTGGTTGTTGTTTCGGCCCAATTTAAACGGATTATTATTCAAAACTTAATAACCTTTCATAATTGGTACAATATTCCATGATTTGAAACAAAAAAATTTTTCGTTTCAAACAAAAGTGCATTTGTCCGGGTAAAAAAATAGCCGATTTCAATCGACGATTACACGAAAACTGGTTGTTGTTTCGGCCCAATTTAAACGGATTATTATTCAAAATTAAATAACCTTTCATAATTGGTACAATATTCCATGATTTGAAACAAAAAAAATTTCGTTTCAAACAAAAGTGCATTTGTCCGGGTAAAAAAATAGCCGATTTAAATCGACGATTACACGAAAACTGGTTGTTGTTTCGGCCCAATTTAAACGGATTATTATTCAAAATTAAATAACCTTTCATAATTGGTACAATATTCCACGATTTGAAACAAAAAATTTTTTGTTTCAAACAAAAGTGCATTTGTCCGGGTAAAAAAATAGCCGATTTCAATCGACGATTACACGAAAACTGGTTGTTGTTTCGGCCCAATTTAAACGGATTATTATTCAAAATTAAATAACCTTTCATAATTGGTACAATATTCCACGATTTGAAACAAAAAAAATTTTCGTTTCAAACAAAAGTGCATTTGTCCGGGTAAGAAAATAGCTGATTTCAATCGACGATTACACGAAAACTGGTTGTTGTTTCGGCCCAATTTAAACGGATTATTATTCAAAATTAAATAACGTTTCATAATTGGTACAATATTCCATGATTTGAAACAAAACAATTTTTTGTTTCAAACAAAAGTGCATTTGTCCGGGTAAAAAAATAGCCGCTTTCAATCGACGATTACACGAAAACTGGTTTTTGTTTCGGTCCAATTTAAACGGATTATTATTCAAAATTAAATAACCTTTCATAATTGGTACAATATTCCATGATTTGAAACAAAACAATTTTTCGTTTCAAACAAAAGTGCATTTGTCTAGGTAAGAAAATAGCTGATTTCAATCGACGATTACACGAAAACTGGTTGTTGTTTCGGCCCAATTTAAACGGATTATTATTCAAAATTAAATAACGTTTCATAATTGGTACAATATTCCATGATTTGAAACAAAACAATTTTTTGTTTCAAACAAAAGTGCATTTGTCCGGGTAAAAAAATAGCCGCTTTCAATCGACGATTACACGAAAACTGGTTTTTGTTTCGGTCCAATTTAAACGGATTATTATTCAAAATTAAATAACCTTTCATAATTGGTACAATATTCCATGATTTGAAACAAAACAATTTTTCGTTTCAAACAAAAGTGCATTTGTCCAGGTAAAAAAATAGCCGATTTCAATCGACGATTACACGAAAACTGGTTGTTGTTTCGGCCCAATTTAAACGGATTATTATTCAAAATTAAATAACCTTTCATAATTGGTACAATATTCCAAGATTTGAAACAAAACAATTTTTTGTTTCAAACAAAAGTGCATTTGTCCGGGTAAAAAAATAGCCGATTTCAATCGATGATTACACGAAAACTGGTTGTTGTTTCAGCCCAATTTAAACGGATTATTATTCAAAATTAAATAACCTTTCATAATTGGTAAAATATTCCATGATTTGAAACAAAAAAATTTTTCGTTTCAAACAAAAGTGCATTTGTCCGGGTAAAAAAATAGCCGATTTCAATCGACGATTACACGAAAACTGGTTGTTGTTTCGGCCCAATTTAAACGGATTATTATTCAAAATTAAATAACCTTTCATAATTGGTACAATATTTCATGATTTGAAACAAAAACATTTTTCGTTTCAAACAAAAGTGCATTTGTCCGGGTAAAAAATAGCCGATTTCAATCGACGATTACACGAAAACTGGTTGTTGTTTCGGCCCAATTTAAACGGATTATTATTCAAAATTAAATAACCTTTCATAATTGGTACAATATTCCATGATTTGAAACAAAAAAATTTTTCGTTTCAAACAAAAGTGCATTTGACCGGGTAAAAAAATAGCCGATTTCAATTGACGATTACACAAAAAATGGTTGTTGTTTCGGCCCAATTTAAACGGATTATTATTCAAAATTAAATAACCTTTCATAATTGGTACAATATTCCATGATTTGAAACAAAAAAAATTTTCGTTTCAAACAAAAGTGCATTTGTCCGGGTAAAAAAATAGCCGATTTCAATCGACGATTACACGAAAAATGGTTGTTGTTTCGGCCCAATTTAAACGGATTATTATTAAAAATTAAATAACCTTTCATAATTGGTACAATATTCCATGATTTGAAACAAAAAAAATTTCGTTTAAAAAAAAAGTGCATTTGTCCGGTTAAAAAAATAGCCGATTTCAATCGACGATTACACGAAAACTGGTTGTTGTTTCGGCCCAATTTAAACGGATTATTATTCAAAATTAAATAACCTTTCATAATTGGTACAATATTCCATGATTTGAAACAAAAAAAATTTCGTTTCAAAAAAAGTGCATTTGTCCGGGTAAAAAATAGCCGATTTCAATCGACGATTACACGAAAACTGGTTGTTGTTTCGGCCCAATTTAAACGGATTATTATTCAAAATTAAATAACCTTTCATAATTGGTACAATATTCCATGATTTGAAACAAAAAAAATTTTCGTTTCAAACAAAAGTGCATTTGTCCGGGTAAAAAATAGCCGATTTCAATCGACGATTACACAAAAACTGGTTGTTGTTTCGGTCCAATTTAAACGGATTATTATTCAAAATTAAATAACCTTTCATAATTGGTACAATATTCCATGATTTAAAACAAAAAAATTTTCGTTTCAAACAAAAGTGCATTTGACCGGGTAAAAAAATGCCGATTTCAATCGACGATTACACGAAAACTGCTTGTTGTTTCGGCCCAATTTAAACGGATTATTATTTAAAGTTAAATAACCTTTCATAATTGGTACAATATTCCATGATTTGAAACAAAAAAAATTTTTCGTTTCAAACAAAAGTGCATTTGTCCGGGTAAAAAAATAGCCAATTTCAATCGACGATTACACGAAAACTGGTCGTTGTTTCGGCCCAATTTAAACGGATTATCCAAAATTAAATAACCTGTAGCGGGTAGTTTCTTCAACTAAAAGAAACTCCGCACAATTATTTCTCAACGGACAATCCTCCGTTCACATAATTCTTTTCATGGAAAATTGTCCGTTTATAAAGAGGTCAACATTACAACCGATCAAGGCACACAGTTTGAGTCCAAACTATTCGCTGAGCTTATGAACCTTTTAGGCTCACATCGAATACGGACAACTGCCTATCATCCACAAGCAAACGGTATGGTTGAGCGCTTTCACCGCCAACTTAAAACGGCTCTCAAAGCTCGTGCAAATACCGTCAACTGGAGCTCAGAGATCCCAATAATATTGTTGGGAATCCGAGCGACAGTCAAAGATGACCTAAAATGTTCACCAGCAGAACTGGTGTACGGTCAAACCATCAAATTACCTGGGGAATTTTTGTGGAACATCCACTTACACCCCAAGTTACCACTGACACAGTGATAAATCAATTGCGCTCCACGATGAACAAACTCATCCCAACGGACACGCGCAAATCTAATCAAACCGATATATTCGTACCAAAGTCACTGCAAACCTGTGACTACGTTTTCGTACGAATAGATAAAGTTCGAACCGGCCTCACACCACCGTATGAAGGCCCCTACAAAGTGATACGACGACTTCGTAAGCACTTTGTATTACAAATTAAAGACAAGCAACAATCTGTCTCTATCGATAGACTCAAACCAGTCTATGGAATTTTGAGTTCGCCCGATCAAATATCGGGAGTGAAGAAAACTGTCCGCATTTTCGGATAACACAAACTTCACCAAACTCAAATATTATCTTAAAACTCCAACACACGCTGGTGAAGACATTATATTTCTTATGACGATCATACATCGTCACAATGATACATTATCTATCATTAATTCAATTTTCGGTGATAAAACCATTTACATTATCACTACCATTACATTGATTATACATCATCATAATACAACTAAAATCCATCCACAAATGCCAGTGGACAAAGAACCCACGGTGGGGGAACTCACTGCGCGGTGGGTGATGTAGCGGGTAGTTTGTTCAACTATAAGAAACTCCGCACAATTATTTCTCAACGGACAATCCTCCGTTCACAAACCTTTCATAATTGGTACAATATTGCATGATTTGAAACAAAAAAAAATTTTCAAGTGCATTTGTCCGAGTAAAAAAATAGCTGATTTCAATCGACGATTACACGAAAACTGGTTGTTGTTTCGGCCCAATTTAAACGGATTATTATTTAAAGTTAAATAACCTTTCATAATTGGTACAATATTCCATGATTTGAAACAAAACAATTTTTCGTTTCAAACAAAAGTGCATTTGTCCGTGTAAAAAAATAGCCGATTTCAATCGACGAATACACGAAAACTGGTTGTTGTTTCGGCCCAATTTAAACGGATTATTATTCAAAATTAAATAACCTTTCATAATTGAATGATTGATTGATTGATGATGCATGTGTATGAGATAGTGTAATAAAATTACATTATAATTTTATAATTACATTTATAAATGGAGAAGTGTGGCCTGCACTTCTGAAGCTGTTGACAAGAAGTTAACGCATCAACCAAAGCAGCGTATTTGAATCTCACCATGCTCCTTACCTAAATGTTGCAACTTTTACAAGCAACTTCTTTTCAGCAAGGCGGTAAAATTGAGAACAATTGTTTGCGAGTTGAAGCTCAGCTTATAAAAGGTTTTCTAATAGGAAGTATACAATTTAATAATTTAAAAAAAACACATAAACTATTCAGTGAGACCAACATTTTTTTCTATTTCAAAGGTTACATTATGCCATTACGTATGGAAAATAACATCATTCAAATGACCACCACGACTTCTCCGTACGTACTGCATTCTGTCAGCCCAATTTATCATCACTATTTCACATAAATTTGGCTGTATTTCAACAATAGAACGTTCAATGCTGATTTTTATATGCTCAATTGTTGTTGGATTATCAGTACAAACTTGTGACTTAACTTATCCTCAAAGAAAGAAATCACAAGGTGTTAAATCACATGACCAGGGAGGATAGTTAACTGGACCAAATCTTGAGATAATTTCATCACCAAATTTTGTTTTCAATAAATCGATTGTTAAGGTGCCTGTGTAGCAGGTGGCACCGCCTCGTTGAAACCACATATCTTCCAAATTATTCTCAACAAAAGGTTGTTGAAGACCAAAATCAGAAAATAAACTATGTTTATGGTGGTCTAATGACTTATGTTCTTGAACCAGTTGAATTTTGTAAGGATGTAAACCCAAACTTTTTCTTAAAATTCTCCATGTTGTTCTGTGAGAAAGATTTAATTGTTGAGAACGACGTGGGACCGATAAAGTTGGATTTTCTCTTACACTTGCTGCTACCAAAACAATATTCTCTTGTGTGCGTGCATTTCTCCTCGTACTGGTACTCTTGTATCGTGTAAAGAAAATTTTCTACAATACGACGAATAGCAAGTCGAGTAACTGAATAATGTGAGCACAAATGAGCACTGATTTTCATAAAACAATTTAACAAATTCTAAACGTTGTTGAAGCGTGTATCTTTCCATGAATAAATGGCATAACCTACTGAACACAAATGACATAAGAAATGTCAAAAAATAATTCGCAGTGTTGCAATTATAACCATTTTAAATTATATCATTCCGATTGGAAAACAATGTACAATTTATTTCTGATCTAATTTTACAAATTTCGGTCTTTATATCCCAAGATTTACAGCTAATCATACACAATATATTTAAATAGCCTATTTAATATTCTGCATAAAGAATACTTTCAACTTCGATTAATAAATTAACTTTACTCCTCATTTAATTGTTTTGAAATGTGATAACAAAAATATATAATGTATTCTTTACGTATGAGCGGTAATGAACTTCACAATTTGCTTATGTTTACATTTTTGTTTCGGTAACGACCTAACACGAAGCAACATTGTACAAAATCGCACAATGTTGTGAACCATCATACTGCATGTACAATATCACGCAACATTCGTAATATGACGAAATATAGTTAACCGTGCAACATAATGCAACATTACGGAACATGGTGCAATTTGATACAACATGATGCGATATCCCAAAACATAGCGCTACATCCCACAATATGGTACAAAATAACGCAATATTGTGCAACATCGCAACATGTTGTAACGCCATGCCTCATTGAGGACTAATAAATGTATTATCCAGAAATCGAAACTCTTGCCAATCGTTTCCTTGCATTCGAGAACACTGTCTCTCCAAATTTTCTCAAAATTGTTCAAGCCAAAAAATGTTAAAAGAAAGCCTCAAGCGAACATGAAGCATACTGGAACATCATACCAAATCCCTCAGAAACACGCAACGTGTTGCAACATCTTGCAGTAAACTTGTTGGCATATCCGGAGGACTCGACATGAATTATCCAAAAATCAGATTGTATTTCCCTGTATTCGAAGACTGTATCCCGCCAAATTTCATCAAAATCATTCATGCCGATTAAAATGTTAAAAAAATGCCTAAGCCCAACCATAAATAAGGATCCATCTGAATCAACCCCTGGTTGGAAAACTCGAGGTCGGCAATTTGGATGTATACAACAATTACTTTTACATTGTTAAATAAAGTATTAATTACGCTACACAATACAAAGAACCCGCAGTTTTGCTTCAATCAAATTGGAAATTTTCATAGTACTATTCGTAACAAATTTTCCAAAATCATAATCCATTGTAGTCATTAACGCTCGAAAATATACTCTCCCAAATTTTTTTCAAACTTGTCCGAGCCGTTTTATTTAAATAGGGACTCAGACCTCATTTCAGAATACCCTAAACAATTTTTCCTGAATAAACAACTTATCGAAATCGATTCTTAGCACTTTAAACCCATTTTTAAAACAATCGTTTGATCCGAAAAACCCTAAATTAATTTTCCAAAATTAGGACATGGTATTAAAAAATTCTTATCACCACAATTTTTATCTAATCTTATCTTATCTCTTTTTATCCCGCAAAAATACCCCCTAAACTAAATTTCTCGAAATTAGCACCATCGAAAACGATTCCTGCCATCAAAACCATGCGAGTTTCGACTGAAGTATATTAATTAATTGAAAAATCCGGGTTCTCCCAGAAGACATCAGAAAAGTTTGAAATAGAAAAAAATGTGAAAAGGTGGCCAATTGGTCTCATGGTGCAACATTCCGCAATGATAAAAACAAAATCGCGCAATGTCATGAATCATCTCAGTGCATGGTGCATCATCACGCAACATGCAACATTCGGTAATCTGATGAAATTTTGTTCAGCGTCACACGGTATCGGTATCTCTCAACATTGGTGTAATATGACGCAACATGATGCAATATCCCAAACATGGTGCATACTTTGGTAAAAAGTAAAACGCAAAATTATGCAACATCACAAGATGTTGTAACATCCTTCCTCATGGAGGACTAATAAATCAGAGCTCATTGGAATCGTTTCCTTGCATTCAAGAACCCTGTCCCACCAAATTTTCTCAAAATTGTTCAATCCAAATGAAATGTTAAAGGAAGGTCCAGAACATCCCTCAGGAACATGCAACATGGATCAGGTCAAGTACTGGTATTAATTTATTACAAAATTTGTGCAGAGGTTTGGCTATTACCAGAGCAATCTACGATTTTTTATTGAGCTTTTATTGAGTTACTAAATAAACCGTGGAAAGTGGACATTTTTTGAACATAAATTTATGAATAAAAAATTAAACAAATCATTTAAATTTTATATTTTTAATAAAATACTCAACAAACACACATTTTAAACCAGCCATCATAGTGGTAGTATTCAATTATTAAATTTGAACTAAAACGGAGCATAAATGTATTAATTGTCTATAAAAATGAGCATTCCGTTTAGTTGTGTAGGTTAGTAAAATAAGTTAATAAAGGGTGGTGCCACAGATTTATCCTACATCAAATTTAAAATTTAGTTTTATAAACTTCCTTACTAAGTTGTGGTCACGCACATCAGAATTTTCGAGATGAACGATGGATTTAATAGCAATCACAAAAACGATCACATTTATAACAAAATGAAAGAGAAAACGTGAGCTGAAACGAGATTTTATGAATCACCATGTAGAAACAATAATTATTATTCATATAATAAAATTTTTTCACCAACATTTATTAATTATTTACTGGAAATGTATACAACATCGTTGACATTGTTGATTTTCTTAATTAAATATTATTACAAAAAACAACAAAACGTAGAAAACTTCAATTTTATACGATTGCAAAACCGAGCTCTCTGTAATTTCAAAATCCGTTTACAGATGTCTCTCAGTCTCTATAATAAATGGTTTTGAAATTACAGAAAAGGACAAAATAATTAAACAACTATTTACGAAAATAAACCATTGTTAAGCCCGAAATCTTTATTATAATAATTTAACATAATTAATAAAACGCAAAACCATTGTAATTTTGATTTAAAATACGGCGTATATAAAACTTTTCGTCGTAAAATATTCCCCATCGTAGTTGCTGCGCGCTGTAAAATAATAATAGAAAACTGTCACAATTTTTCGAAATTTGTGTTTTTTTTATTTCAATCCAATTCGCTCGTGTTGCGTTATTCTCAGTTCCAGGAGATCTCCCTAATCTATTGAACCCGGCAGCGTACATAATAAATTGTTTAATTTTCTAAACACAACAATTATTACTTGCTGCAGGTAAAAGTGATTTGGAGTCTCCACAAATCCACATCTGGAATTTCTTCATAACTCCAAGGCAGACTAAGTGCATATAATCCAATGGAAAAGTTTTTATCATGTCGATTGAGAGTTCTTCTAGTATAGTATTGAATCTATGGTGTTCTAAATTTTCTCTATTTCGAAAAGAGCTATTCGTTCTTGTCTGTGTTGTTTCATTAATAGGAAAAGTCATTCTATTTTTTATAAACTCGCCCTCTACATTGCATTTCAGGCAACCAAAATATCCATTGTGCGATTTAGTACCAAGAATACTGGAGCGTGCGGGTGCGTCACATATTATCGCTCTAATTTTAACAAAAAAAGTTTTATTTTCCCATATGTATCCCTCCGACTGATATATTTTAAGTTCATTGACAAGCGGCCGTAAGTATTCATTAAAATTATTTGGTTTGTTGAAACCGTGATAAATTCCAATTACGAAGACGCTTTTGTACTTGTATATTTTACCTAAAATGGGCCATAAACAACTTTGGTTGCTCTTCGTTATAGGCAAACCATCAATGTTAATATGTAAAATAATTTCGGATGGAAGTGTTTCATTATTATTCAAAAAACTTTCAAAAACTGAAGAACATCCAATATGAACGTATTTTCCTGGAGAGCACTCTAATGTAGTTCTATTTGTTGGGGTATTCAAAAGTGTTCGGCTATCGGAAGGTACTGTACGTATCCAATTGACTTAACGGACACCAATAGTTCATTTAAAGCGTTGGCTTTTATGGCATATTTAACTGCCCAAGTATGCAAGAAATTTATCATATTAGCGTTATTTGTTAGTTCAATATCCTCTCCATCAAAATCAGACAAGACTTCGTGATCATTTTCTTCGTCGGTCTGTTCAATATTTAAAAAAGGATTGGAAGACTGCTCACCAAGCATACACGGGATTTGGTTTGGAAAATCCGTAGTAGTAGCAGATTGTATAATACCATGATTCGTAATTCTCGCAGATGTCTGATTTGAGTTTGAACCAAATAGACGTCGTTTAAGTGATTGCTTTGAAAGATGTTGAAACAACTTATACTTAGGCATTTTCTCTCACACTAGAATATTAAAAATGAAGCTTGAATGAGTTCAAATAATATTATTTTCAAAAATAACAGAAGAACCCCAACATTTATATTCATCCAAACCCATAGACCCATATCACACGCACACCAATCCTCACACGCACCCACACACCAACCCTCATACCCACTCACACCTATACCAACACCAAAACCCAAGGCAATAACCACATTCACCTCCACAAACACACTACTAACATCAACGGCCATACTAACGCCGGTCTGTTAGTATTCCTCACCACTGCCACAACCACACTCACAGACACCGACTGAAGTACTTACATCCACAACCACACTCAAAATAACACCCACGGACATAGCCACACCGATTTGTTATTCTCCCACACTCCGACCCACATCCACCCCCATACACATACCCATTAGTTTCCACACTCAAACTGACACCCATCCATTCATACAACCACACACATACACACACATACCCACAATACACACACAGGAAGCTTATGTAATAACATATAGAATACAAGGGACAAACTTACAGTTTATTAGACTCACCCAAAACACATGCAATGCGTAAACATTTGGTGAAAATAGGCTTCTAATTTCATAACTATACACACCCACATTAACACCACTCGCACCCACAACCCTTACCAAAATCAAAACTCACCTCCGCACCAACAGCCCACACCCACACACTTAAAACATGCCTTAACACATTCGTAAATAAAAAAGACTTACAGTCGCATACACATAAATTAACAAACAACCAAAAACACATGCAACGGGCCTACCACAGGCAAATTATACTCCAAACAATATTACAATTCCACCACAATTCTCCATTAACACTAGTTTTTAATTAACTAATTTATTAAATACTTACATGCTCAATTTATTTACTATTGACTATAGTTATTCGATTTTATAAAGAAATGTGTTTTTAACTGGGATACAAATCTGTTTGTACCGTTATCTACATAAATTGTTGCACAATTTGATTTAATTTTCTATTGCACTACACAAATATATTTTTTATTGCACACACAGTTTTAATTCCAAGATAATGTACACCACTTTTATTTAATTTTTACGAGAAATAATTTCGTATAAAACTTATTACAGGTTGGCTGAGACCAAGTGTTACCAAATGAAAACGCTGTAATTTTTTTAATTTTGATTATTTTTTATTGAAATTTCGTGGAATATGTTGAAAACATATTACATTTTATGAAAAACATGTTACTGCTCGATATGACCTTCTTTGGCTCTGATTATTTGATTCAGTCACAACACAAGCATTGAAGACCTAGGCCGAACGTGATGAGATTCCAAAAATTGTCTTTTCTGATGAGAAAATTTTCACCATTCAACAGTATGTGAATAAACAAAATGATCGTGTTTGGTTAGAGCACAAGTTCAACGATAATTTGGGCACAAGAGTTGCCATGCGCAAGCAATCACCAGCTTATGTTATGGTTTGGGCTGCAGTAACTGCAGATGGACGCACTCCTCTGGTTTTCATCGAACATGGAGTCAAGGTAAACCAAGAGGTGTACCGCCAAAAGATCCTAAACGATGCTTTGCTACACAGCAGAGCGACACAGCAATTTTTACAAAATTGCGTTCCGCGGCTGATTTCGTCGAAAGAATGGCCACCATATTCACCAGACTTGAATCCCATGGATTTCTCCATATGGTCCATTTTGGAGAGTAAGGTGTCCACTAAAAAATACGAAAGTGTTGATGCATTGAAGTCAGCTCTTGTTCGAGAATGGAATAAAATTCCGCAAGCCCACGTTCGGTCAGCATGCAATGCTTTCTATGGAAGACTGAATCTAATAATCAGAGCCAAAGGAGGTCATATTGAGCAGTAACATGTTTTTCATAAAATGTAATATGTTTTTAACATATTCCACGAAATTTCAATAAAAAATAATCAAAATTAAAAAAATTACAGCGTTTTCATTTGGTAACACTTAGTCTCAGCCACCCTGTATATTTCATTCCATTTTACTTTTCAGTCGCGTAAGCGTCGTGTATCATTTGTTTTGTTTTACGAGTTTTAACTCGGATAAAATAATTTCGGGTAACTTTTTTTGGTATTTTAACTGACTATTTACGGTCACAAAAAAAGTATTATTTTCGGTCGATCGAATTATTATTCGTTTAACCGATTTTAATTAGATGAAATGATTTTTTTTTCAGATATCATTCGGATCGATTTTTGCGAGTTTTTTTACCGATATTTTACAGGTAAAATGTACACGGCGCGTTATCGTCGTGTATCTTTTGTTTTGTTTTACGAGTTTTAACTTCAGATAAATTTCGGTTAACTTTTTTTGGTTTTTTAACTGACTATTTACGGTTACAACAAAAAAATCATTTTCGGTCGATCGAATTAATTCGTTTAACCGATTTTAATTAGATGAAATGTTTTTTTTTCAGATATCATTCATTTTGCGAGTTTTTTTACCGATATTTTCCAAGAAAAAAAAAATCTATTCGATCTTTAATTTTTATTTGTTCGTATAAAATTTGATTTTCTAATGAATCCTAGTTCTAAATGATTAATGTTTGTTGGAATGAAAACCGTCTATTTAAGTTGGAAAAGTTGCGCTCCGAGTTGTAATTTATACTTTTATACATGTTCTCTATTTTATATTATAACTTTCGAATTCATATTCATTTTCAGTATGTTCACTACTCGATCCGTAATTTTATTTTTGTTTTTACGGTCGCAAATTTTTTTTAGTCGTTTCCTACACACATATGATCTTTCGAGTATAGTCCTGTTTTTTATTCTGTTGGATTTGTAAGATTTTTAAATTCGGATACGATTCGAGTAATGGTCGGTATAAATTATTAACCGACTTTTTACAGACTCGAAACCGTCAAGTCTGGTACGGTTAATAATTGTTTGTCGGGTTTGGATTCAATTTTTTGTTATTGTTTTCTAAATTTATACTTAGCGACATCTTTTGATTGGTTTAGTAATTACAATGTTAATAATAAAACAATGTTTTTATTTTATGAAGCTCTGTTTTGTTTATACTACAGGATGGAACAATATAACCTGGGAATTTGTTGCGCTGGAAAATCAAATTTTTAACAAGTAACCGAAAAACAGTCTTCGAAGTTTATTCATCAACAATGCTGAAATAGAATCCAAAACGCAATAACCCCCATATTACATTGTCAGTCGAAAAGCATTTTTAAGAAACGTTTGTTTGAAAAATAATGCTAAAATTTTTGATGGAACACTCTATACTAATTTCTTATTTTCTTTACATACACATATAAACAAATTCTTATTTCTACAAAAAAAAACAATTGTGTTAGACTAATTTAAATGTTTTTGAATTAACTTGACATAATATGATTAATTTTTAAAATATGCTTTTCATGAAATTGAACTAAAAAATTAAATTGAAAGTTCAAACGAAACTGTTATGTTTTTATACGCAAACATCTTCTAAAAAATATCAAATAGCCTCCCCTCTATGGAAAGCTCATGAAAAAATGGTGGAATCTTACGGCTTTTATATTTAGGTGGCTCTATTATTACAGCAATGGCTTTTACTTCCAATTCTGTTAGACTAATATTCACAAATTTTTGCCTTTTCCAATTGATAGTTTACTTTTGAATATACTGCTTGATTTACGATCTGCACTTTTCGACTATAACCTAAAGCTTCTAATGGTAATCCCTAATTTCGACTCAATCAACTTTTATGATTAATAATAGACATGATTAATGATATACCGATAATATGGCCTAATTAATTTGTTACACAAAACATAATATTTCAAGACTATCTCCAGACGAATCGATATACGTGAAATAGATTTTTGATTACTTTTAATACGACGAGACCGTCTATAGAATCATGTCGTATGCCAAAGCATGTTACGTTTATTTGATAATGCTGGCCTGCTACGTTTACTATGTTGGTAAATTAATCGGACTAATTCCGTACCAGTATAACCGAATTTCGCATCAATTAGAACCAACATTTATTGGGCTAGTGTACAGTATCTTCGTGAGCATTTTTATATCAATTAATTCATGTGTGTATCGCATTCGATTGTATTCAAATTACGATACAGGTGTACATCAAATTCTCGGCTTGCATTTAGCTTTGGACATTCTAGTTAATATCATTATCCTTGTTATGATGCATTTATCGTTTTGGTTTGGCATAAATCGACAAATTGTGTCCATCAATAAAATTTTAAAATATAGACGAATTGTTGCAGAGAAATGGGATCAATACGAGCCAACTATTTCAGTAATTTCTAGCAGTCAAGTATGGCTACCGTTATTGAATGCCATCACATCAATGACCAGTACGGGAGAAATATATGATTCAGCTTCAATAAAGGATATGTTACTGTTTGCTTGGTTTGGATTTGTTACGAGCGTGCTGTTCTCACAATGTATCTTGTGTTTTACATGGTTACATCATTTATACGTCATCGTAAATGGGGAGTTAAAAAAGGAGCTTGATAAATTACGTAACACTGGTGGAATAAATGAAAACGTTCAGCATATATTTGAATTACACACAAAATTGCAAACCACATTAAAGCTGGCCTCAAAAACGTTTTCAATTCAAATGTTAATCCGTATTGGACTATCGTTTCACGCAATAATTGGTCTACTTTATTATATGCATGTATTACAGTTTATTTGCTTCAAAAATGCCACGATTACGCTATATTTGGCTTACGGATTGGTATATCAGATTGCAATGCTCTTTAATGTCGTCAATACATTTCAAAACTTACGGAATATTGTAAATGGTACGCAGACTATATTAAACGACTTTTTGATGAATCATATTGCAAATCATCAGCTACTACAACTAGTAAGTCTATTAAATTATAATTACAAATTTTTTTTTTTTTTTTTGATTTACAAATCATTTAGTAACTTATCTTTCTTAAATAATTATTCACATTTGACGGGCAGTAACCCAATCGTTACTCCCGTTTGAACTTACATAATTTATTTTATTTCTCTGTCCTGATTAAATACAACTGCCCAGTTCTAAAGGTTTCTGCCTTTGAAGTCTTCTTGCTGCATTGGTGGTGGCCAACAAACTTCGTATGTCTGTATTTTGGTGCCGACGTGAACCGATTTTGCTTCGTTTAGGCTAATGCGCCATTTCTTTGTCCAGCTACTCACTGAGTCGGTTGCTTGTTGAAGTTTTGTCGTTGCTTCTGACATACACTTTCCAGTTGTCAGAATAGCTGTATCATCTGCAAATGTTGCGATGGTAGCACCTTCTGTATTTGGCATATCTCTGGTGTACAAGATGTACAGTATAGGACCCAGCACGCTACCTTGTGGTATGCCTGCTGCTATTCTCTTTAGTTCAAAGTACTCTCCGTTATATTTTACACGGAAATGCTGATCTGCGATGTACGATTTGTGAATTTGATAGAACTGTTTAGGTAAATCTCGATGCAATTTAAATTCAAGCCCTTGGTGCCAAACTTTGTCGAAAGCTTGTGCTACATCTAAGAAGATACTTGTAACGCGATCTTCCGGGATATTATACTTAACAACAAAAAAAGTATATAAATAAACAACAACAAACTTTCGAATCATTATAATACTTAATATAACAAAAAATTTTATTTATGAAAAAAATTAAATATATAAATAAATTTATTATGATTGTCTAACAACCAATCTGTTATAAATAAACACAACAAAAAAAAAATATCCAATGGACAGCAGTCAGTTTCCAATCCTCACGAATATTTGGCATCTAAGGAATAAAAAAAAAATATGAGAACCAATTTCAAAACTGAATTCAATATGCTATACGATAAATTAAACAATCAATAAATTATTTCCTTTTTTTCTTCGACTTAGAATCTGCTAATTTCGGGAAAATATAATATTAAAATTGTTGGGCGCCATCTTCTTGTAAGAAGATCCCGTCACGCGTTTATAATGTCGGCTATCTCATATTGCGTAGGCGTGGGTGATCAATAGCAGTATCTAAAGATGTTAAAACAGTTATGTTCCAAGTTGCTCTTTCACTTAGATACAAAGAAAAGTGAAAAGGAAAATATTAACCAAGAATAAAAATATGAAATTTACTTTCTTCCAGATTCTATAACTCACTGAACAAATTATATCACAATAATAATTATCACAAAAACCAGAATTATAATAATAAAAAATAATTACCTAAGACATGAAAGGAACAGCTTACCCGAAATTACCTTACATATAAAATATGGAATTTAGTTTTTCTTTCCACGCGGTTGACTGTAAAACGCCATTAGCTGGTTTTCTCACGTACGAACAAAACTCCAGATCCTCACACGATTTTGACAATCCAGGTAATTCAGCAGACGATATGTGCAGCTTATTCTTAGGGAGGTTTATTAACAAAATATCTTTATAATGTACACTTGAGATACAGTCCAACAAAAGTTTATGATCACAACCAATTATTAATAAAAGAAACGTTCGATCTATTGCTTTACAAATCACAAAAAAAATAAGGTATACCAAAATAGCAATGATCAACCAATAACACAGTTCCGTTTTATCTTACTATCACAACAAAAGCACGAAAAATTTTTGTACACCAAAATTGTATATACAGATATTATCGCACAAATATATTAATTATCTATATAAAGATTTGCAAATTTTTTTATACTTAGCTAAGTTTTTGTAGTAATCCGGAACACCAAAATTATATTATCCGCATACAATATAATTTATCCATCATCAAAAATTAAAGTTGGCTGATCTAGTTGGTGATGTGTCCTCCGCCACGGTCCAAGAATAAGAGACCGAAAAATAAGTCCAAAATTGTCTCCATGCCTAATTTACACACACATTTTTATCTCGAACATAATCATTTCATCCCTCCTTTATCAATAACATTCTATATACAGTCGTTTTCGATTAGCTGCTTATGTAATAGGAATGGGGAAATGATAATTATTGTATGTACTGCAATTGACTCAATGGATCGAGAATACAAAAAGAAATTAACGAAAGTAAATAACATTTTCGCATTAGTATGCGAAATAATAATTGATATATAAATAAAATAATTTGGATATAACCAAAATAAATAAAGAAAATATATACCTATAGATACAGAACAAAATAAATGCAATCCAGAATCTTGCAACCCAAAATTTCAATAATACAAGTATGTTCTAAAAAAAATGTTTATACACAAATACTAAATTAAAGAAAAAGAACTTAAATAAACTTAATCAAAACTTACCACGGCCATAATATTTGTCAGCATTGGAAACGAACGAAACAATTATAATTCCATCTAAGGGAAATTATAAGCTAGAACCTAAAACTATGAAAATTATAATCTACCACGTTACATACTGGAACATATCTTTTTCTCAAGTGCGTCTTCTATTATGTCCGTTATTCTGTGAACTTGTTCTATCGTAGAGTGATTTCCCCCAAATCCAAATTGGTGGGGTGGAATTAAATTTCGTTCTTCTATTATTGGCTTGAGCCTTTTGAGCAGTAATTTTTCAAATAATTTTGAAATGACAGGAAGTAGTGAAATCGGCCTGTACGACTTTTTGTCGTTTGCTGGTTTGCCTGGTTTAGGAATCATAATTACTTCAGCAACCTTCCATTGTTGTGGGACATATTTTAGTCTGAAGGCAGCATTGATTATTTGAACCAATTTTCGTAATCCCTTTTCGGGAATGGCTTTTACGACTTGGCCAGTAATTAAATCGTAACCTGGAGCTTTTTTCGCATTTAAATTGTACTTGATATCCTCTTTCAATTCCTGTAATGTAACAGATCGTATATTATGGTCATCAATTTTGCTAATTGTTGTTATGTTTTCGTCTGCAGTTTGTCTGAGTAACGGTTGAAAGGTTTCTTCCTAGTGAGCCGCAAATAAAATGGCTTTTTGCTTGTCACTTTTGGCCCAGGTTCCTTCCTCATTTTTAATAGGCGGCACATACATTTCGATCCTATTTAATCCCTTTGTTGCCTTCCAAAGAGAGTAATCAGTGTCTTTATGCTCAGTGAGTCCACTTAAGTACTTCTTAATAGTTTCGTTCTTAATTTCTTTTATAAGTTGTTTCAGTTTATTGTACAGATAATTCAGGATTCTTTTGTTTTCCGGAGCGCGTGTCCTTTGCCAGGTCTTTCGTGCCTTTCGTTTCTCTTTACCTAGTTCCCTGACTTCAAGAGGGTAATTTTGATTCCTGCGAGATTCGGTATGACTAGTAGGTGAACTTTGCCATGCTGCTTGTTGAATAGTACTGTTAAGTACCTCGAGTTCGTCTTCCAATTGTACCGTTGTTTTAATTGGCATCTGAAGGTCTATTTGCTCTTCAATTAGTTCTTTAAATAGGTCCCAGTCAGTTTTATTATTTGTTAGCTTAGGCAAGTTATCCTTGTTAATTATCATTGTGCTGAGTGTCACGATAACTGGTGAATGGTTAGAATATATCGCCTCGCTGTTTTCGAGGCACGTGTAGTCCTCGGTAATCCTTTTCGTTACATAGAAATCAATGAGATCTGGTATTTTATTTAGATCAGCAGGCCAATATGTTGGTTTACCTTCAGAATGGAACTCGCAGTTGTTTACCCGACCTGCTTCGAAAAGCTCTTTTCCTTTGCGGGTCTTAAGTCTTGATCCCCAATAGGTGTTTTTTGCATTAAAGTCACCACCAAGAATAAAATTGGGTCCTAGTGATCTATAGAGTCTGTAATAATCTTCTTTGTTTAGATTATAGCGTGGTGGGCAGTAGATAGATGAAATACTGTATTCATTATTTTTACTAGTTTTGACTTTAACCGTTTTAACTTGCATACTTTCTTCTTCCATACCAGGTTCTTCATAGTGTTTGATATTCTTTTTCACTATTACTGATGATCCTCCTCTCGCATTTCCTCCTGGGTGAATAGCATGATAACATTCATAATCGCGTATTTTATTTAATAAATGATGTTTCTGTCAAATGACTTTCCGATATAAGGCACATATCTATTTTCTCTAAATTTAGAAAGATTTCTAACTCTGGAAAATGCTGTGCTAGTCCGTTCGCATTCCACGTGACAATTCTTAATGTTCTGCTCATTTTAATATAGGAGGGCTGTTGCCTCGTTAGTAGTTTCTTGCTTTTCTAGACGCTTATATAAAGCTTCTAGACCACGTTCTTGCTTTGCTAGTCTAGCATTTATGGCTTCTATGCTTCTGCATATCCTTTCGAGAGGGTCATCAGTAATAGCATTAGATGATTGTTGTACAATTTGCGAGTAGTTGTTTCTACTTTCTTTACACTCTTTCGCGTTGTATTTTCCAGCATATTTTACGCATCTAGGCTCCCGACCGCAATATTTTTGCGTGTGGTTGAAACCTTGGCATTTTTTGCATTGAGGTATTAACCTCGTATTTTTCTTTAGGGGTTCTATTTTAACCCTCATATTTAGTATTGCTTTGATGTTGAAAATTTTTTCAACTTTCTCCTTTTTATTAAAAGTAAGCATAAAGAGTGGGAGCCCTCTTTTTCTTACTTCATTGTTCTCACCTCTCTCTCGTTTTAGGATATTTACTGCATCTTCTATTTGCAGATCTTTTGCATTTAGGTCCTCCATTATATCCTCCTTCTTACAAGTTGGATGAAGGCCTCTGGCCATAACCTTAATTGCACTGTTGTTTTTATCTTCGTATGTGAACCATTCTTTACCTTCCTCGTTGAGCTTTGTGGCTAGAGCTCTATATGTATCGGAGTCTGGTGTATTGATTTTCCACACGTTATTGTTTAGTGACACTACTCTGTACTCCTTAGTGGTCACTGATTTCAATTCTGTTATGCCGAATACATTAATTGGCGGAGGAGCCTTTTCTTTCGGTGCAACTTTTTGTTGTTGATTTTCTTGCTGTTGTTTTTGTTGCTGATGTGCTGGATTAGTCTTAGTAGTACCAGTTAAAATAGCTTGAGATTGTTCTCCAACTTCACGTGAGCATTACGCTCTTCGTTTTTTGGTAGGTCTTTTTTTCCTGTTCCTGTTCAGTACCCAATCTGTTTAGCTCGCAAGTTCCTCCTCATCAGTATGGAACTCGGTGTTATAACTGGTGTATGTACTTGCTTCGTTATAACTGGTTAGAGGGTTATCATAAATCTCCATTTCCATTTCTTTAGGCTCCTTTAATTCTTCATTTTCCTCTTTTAGTTTGTTAACTTCGCTTCTTAGTTGGGTTATAAGTGTTTCTAAGTCACTTAGTTTCCGACAGAGTCCAGCGTTTTCATTTTTCTGCTGATTTTCTGAGTTAATTTGTCTAGTTGGTGATCTTGGCAACTTTGAACTTCTTATGAATGGGTATAGCATTGATTGGCTCAGTCCAGAATCCATTGATCCAGCCTCGTTAGAGGGTGGATTAGCCAACTGGGTAGTTGGTGTACCACCTGGGGTATTTTCTCCTTTTTCCGTTGTATTCATTGCTTTAATTGGTCAGGTTATACCTCCCAACACTAGGTCCCTGGCAGAACTTAGCCACTGCAAGCAGTGCCCATCCCCCGCGACGTGGACGCGCCTACCAGGAGTAGCCGAGGTGCACACAGTTACAACCGAAGTCCCCTGAGTGCCCACAGCCGAGGGACTATTACAAACAATAGCCATATTATTTAAACATTTAATTTTAATTTCTCCAAAGTGATTAATCGCAATTTCTCCAAAGTCATTTATCATGCTTGTGTCAAACTTGATATTACAGACTAGAGGAACTAAAATAGAGCCGTGCGGACATTCTTTTGTGATTTGTTTAGATACAGAACCATACATGTCTCTAATTACTGTGGACCGATTACTGGAGTAGCCCCTAAAACATTCATAGTGTTTCTCAGGAGATTATAGACCGATAAACTTGCGATGACACTAAAATTTACCAATAACATATTTTGAACTTTGGGTTTTGACAGTGTTAATTTTTTGAACTATCGTATCTTCAGTAGACATGCTTCGCCGAAAACCGAATTCTTTGTTCTAGAACAGTCCGCTCTGTTTAATCCGCGGATAAATGCGAATGGCTAGTAATCTTTCTAAGGGTTTCCCCATAACCGGTGGCCATATTATAAGATTTCGAAGAAAGTGGATCTCTATCACACCGATTACAATCATTTCACGTGGTTTCCACACCTTAGGTAAGTAACGAAATTTTAAACAGCTATTTAATAATTTTACTATGCTATAGCTGAATGCTAGGTGAATTATTTCAACATTCAAGTTGTTTAGTCTTGACTTGTTACGATGGAAGCAATTTACAGCTCTGATAGGCTCTTCTCATGTAAATGGGGGGTCTTCAGCAACTGTGGATGCCTGACTGCTGTTGGTTGCGATCGAGTTTCTGCGTGTCACCTAGTTTCATCCGGTTAAAGGATAAAGGAAGTTAAGTAATTCTAACCGGGTGTAATGCCGGGTGTTTATACTACATGGAAGTACTTATGTCATGTCCATCTAAAGAGTTTTAAGTATTTTGCTCGTTGGCTTCTATAACAGCTAAGTTACCTAAGATTAGAGTTCCACCAATTAATTTGCTTCTTAACTCCTGTTTTCTTAGGAATTGAGTTGTTGCAGACACTGGCTGACTGTCTTTAGATCAGCTCTATTACGAGCATCAATTTCATCGATTGAGTCAGTTTCTGCAAGTGCGTCTATACCGTCCCAAGAGCCATCCAAGTGTCTAGTAAGTAGACCCCAGTCAGCTATCTTAATGGCAATCCTTGGAGTTTTGCTACTTGCAAGCGGACTGTTCGATGGCTAGTTCGATAATTGAAATGTGATGACTCCATGGTTACAAGATGCCCAACTTCCTCTTACACATCACCCAACTATCAAGTCCAACAAGGCTCCGTTGATTATTGTTAGGTCAATATAGGAGTTCCCATTAGACGAGAACGTGATTGGGTTTCCTTTCAAGTGTATTTTTAAAAGGTCACTTCGAGGCACGAAGTCCTCTACTTTTCTTTCGTTTTCATTGGTTAAACGGACAAACCACATTTTACTTGTAGCATTGAAGTCTCCAGTGATCATTACCATTAACTCCAGCTAGGATCATATCAATTTTGCACAGATGGTACTCAATCGGTTCACTGTATTGGGCATATTTTGAAAATAGGTAGAATGAACCAACTTCCGACTAGATTTGAACACATGTGCAGTGCCACAAAACTAACTTAGCCTCAACATGTTCATGCCAACATTATGAATGCTAATTGCAGTGTAAGGATTCTCTGAGCTGCCTGTTGCTACTCTGGGAGTAGGTGGCACGGCGCTGATTTCACATATCTTTGATCCAATTATTACGCCCTGCATGGTGAAAACGTATCGGTTGCAGTTACAGTGTCTTAAATGTTGACTATAACCATCATTACTGTTGTATGCATTATAAGAAACGCGACCTACTTGGTGTTCATGCGGTTTTTGCATTTCCTTGCAGCTTGCGCAACTGGCAGTTTTGTATTTATTTGATCAACCCTTATAACCATTACCACGTTGTGCACAGTGATAGAAGGTCTCTGTGCGTACCTTGCAATTATTTGCAGTATGACCGAATCGCTGGCATCTAAAGCACCTCAGTTCAAGTTCAGTCTTCCAGACGTTAGCAACATGTTTTGGTTGCCGGTTCAATTTCTATCATGCGGCGCACGGGTTCTATATAGGACCTTAAAATCTTTTCGATCCAGGGTTTGTAGCCGTCACTATGAAGCTTAGATCAAAAAACCATTGGTAATATCTTTATAGGCACTGTACGTTTTCTGTGAATACCTTTAAATCCGAGAAGGATCAACTGTAACCGCAACATCATTTGGGCCAATATTTGTTACATAGTGGTTCATCATTTTCGATTCACTGGGACGTATGATTTGCTTGATTTTCTTGGTAATATCGCATCCTGTGCAGTCATTTCTGGTGTTTTTTCTACAGTATCCAAGGTCATTGGTTTATGGCTGCTAGTGCACCTATAATTCCGTGCGTCTTCCAGTTTACTACATTAGTTACGCCGACAATCACCTCTACAATTTGAATCTTTATTTTTTTAATGTAATTAGACAATAATTCTCGAAACTTAGGCTGAATAATTCTCGTATCCTTTGTTTGCCCAATCATTCATGGGACCTTTCGCATGTTTGTGGTACTTGACCAATAATGCTTGGCGAAGTCAACAACTTCAGCTGTGTCCAAGTCATCGCCGACAAGTTCGGCATCTTTGTTCGGATCGTGATGCTTGTAATGTTTCACCTTTTTATGTATACGTTCACAGTCAGCTTCTTCCGAGTCAGCTTCTTAACCTGGATTGCGTCTCAAACCATTACCAAAATCTCTGGATAATTCGCTAATTAAAATTAGCTATTCCTTGTTATTGTTTAAATATTTATGATCTGGTTTGGATTCCCCTTCTCAAATCTACTAACGTTCCGGCACTATGTTCAGCCGTACAGTGGATTTTTATTGTATCTTATGGGTTTCCGCTACTTTATTGCTTCCCCTCCACCTCGTTGAGGTAACAGTAGAGGATAAAGGAGCTATTGCTGTGTTGTAGTTGGGTTGTATGATAAAATGGAGTTAAACATTGTTCAATTCTCAAACAGCACGTAGTATGTTGAAGGATTTTGCTCACGAACAGCGATCCAAACTTTTTCTGGGCATTTGCCGAGACAAGCGCAAATAGTTCCACCCACAGTGTGGCATCGTTCTCCACTCCAGGGGGCTATAAAAACCCCGCTCGGTTTTAAATTTAAAACATTATACTTCTGACAATCCACAGAAGTACGATATAACTCGAAAACCAAATCGCGCATTCCCTGTCAGAAGTATTTCGCTCCAATCTTCGATAGAGTTTGGTCAACCCTATGTCCAGCAATGGGATCGAAATGATAGCTCAGGTGATTCTGGTTATCTGGCTTCACTAGGCTCAGGATAATCATCGACAACTCTTCATTTTCCCCTGCATTCGTCTTAGCTCTTTTGATCGTCGCTGCGGGGAAATCAATCTCATGTGCACTAAATTCTAAAATTTGCTCGTGTATTGTAGGTGGTTGAGACAGTGTGTCAGCTAGCACATTCGATTTTCCTGCAGAGTAACTGCTAAATTAACTGATTGAATTATCATTACCCACGTGACTAAGCGGCCAAAGGATGATTTCGTTGTTAGTAGCCAATTCAGCGATGATTAGTCCGGACTATGATTTCATCATCCTCTTTGAAGCCTCGGAACTTGAGCACATGCTACTGTGAGTGCATCTTTTGCAGTGGTGCTTTAGTTTCATTCCGAACTGATTAGCAAACGGCTAGCATATTCGATTGGCCTTTCATCATCTCCATCTCCTTTTAATAGTACAGCACCCAATCCCGACTTGCATCGATAATCAGGATAAACGATTGCTTAGCATCCATTTGCCGCAAAATTGGAGAATCTTCAGTTTCACTCCAGGTCCACTTTTGTGGTGCCTTTTTCTTTGTCAAATTGGTTAATGGTCGAGCCAAATCCGAAATATGGTTAATTAACCGGTGAATTCATGTCAACCAAAACGGCGTTCTTTTAAACCGATATAAAATAAATGGCGTTATGTAGGCGAACTTATCCCGATCATCGTTGCAAACCTTAACCTGCCAGTATAACCCGACCATAAATCAATCGTTATGGCATGAATAAGGAATGCCTCTCCAAATGGAAAAGGTTATTGATTCTAGGGCTGCGTACCAATCCAAGGGTAAAAGTCAATTTTAAGTAAATTTTTCGGTAAATTCAAATATTTTTGAATAACGCTATGTTAAACTGATCGAAAAACCTATAACTACTATAATTTAGTAACACAAAAATATTTAAAAAACTTTTATCAATAATGCTTGAGCGAACCTTGATTGCCTGAGTAAAAAAAAGATCTGATAATTCCAATGTCATGATTGAGTTTGTGACTTTACATTGCGCGCAATCATGATATTGGAATTGTCAGAATTTTTTTACTTGATTTATTTTTACCTTTCGATTTCAAAATGAGATATTTATTGTATAAACTGATTTTTCTATGGAAATACTATATTATCTACTATGGAAACCACAGCGGCTCGAAAAAGCAATTTTAAAGATGTGTGCCAAACTTAAGGTAAATCATTTACTAGGGAAACCTCGGTTTTAGGACAGATTTTTCGACCAGTTTGCCATAGACTTTTTCAAATATAAATGAATTTACCGAAAAATTTACTTAAAATTAACTTTTACCCGACTATTGGCCCGGAGGCCAAGACTGTATGTCATACTTAAGGTAAAAGTCAATTTTAAGTAAATTTTTCGGTAAACGTTTTACATTACGTTTGGCACACAGCCTTATATTTGCTTTTTCGAGCCACCGTGGTTTCTGAAGAAAGTTCTGATAATTCAAATGTCATGATTGTATTTGATGATAATATTTTACTTTTAGATTTTCTGCATCTGAACAAAATATTAGTAAATTTTGAGACTAATTAAGAAGACACTTTGATTTACCACCACTTCAAGTTAGTAGCAAATTGCACCATAGAGCGAGTGGATAAATTCAAGTACTTTGATGTAACATTCGACAAGCATATTAATTCTATTTGTATTAAAGTTTGCCCTTTTATTTGCTTGGTTAGAAAATTGGCTGATTTTGTTCCCGTACAAAAATTTATTTCTCATTTATACATTCCCGATTCTCATACGCCTCTTCTACCTTTGGCTCAGCCGTTAAAGAAAAACTGAATAAATTGCAGATTTTACAAAATAGGTGCTGTAAAGCAATGTATAAACTGCCTCACCTGTTTCTTTCTGTGGAGCTCTATCGAGCTGTTGCTATAGGCATTCTTCCAATTAAAGCAATTTATGAGATGTATGTGTCGATCTACATGTTTAAGTGTCTGCACATCCCGTCATTTCTTTCGACTGTACAATTCATGGCTATTCAACCAGAGATTCTTGTCAGTTGAAGTGCCGCCAAATTAAAACGAAATTTGGCAGAAAATCATTAACATTTATTGGGCCATATATTTACATTAAATACCTGAAAATATTAAGAACGCTGTACATATTTTTATGTTTAAACGAATGATAAAATCGCATCTGCTATCATCAGTTCAAGATTATTTGTGGTATATAGTAGCATTCATTATTAATTAATTAAATTTAATTATATCGTTATGTATTTAAATTTTATTGTTTATTATGTGTAATGTAGTTTTAATCACTATGACACTATATGCTGTATATATTTTGTACCATACATAAGTGTGAATGACGAACTTTTAAAGGACATTAAATCCACTAATAGTCATTTACACTTTTATGATTATTATTATATGATATTAATGATATGTGTTTAAGATAAATAAATAATTAAATAAATAAAATAAATTTGTGACTTTACGGGGCATATCCTCCATAGAGTGGTATAACAGTGTTAAGTAAGATAACACGGCAAAATTACCAAATCGGCATCCTCGAAAAAATGACAGTCGCAGCACGCTAATATTTTGTTGGATTTTGCGACTCGAATTTTTAACACTGCTGAATTGAAGATTTCGCATCTTCCATAAAAATAACAGACGCAAATATTTAATTTTTGTTTGTTTTTTGCGACCCCGATTTTATTGTAGTAGATTCATTTAACACAGATCGTAACCTCAAAAATCTTTGAATTATGTCAAACGTATGCAATTATAATATAAAATTTTGACAATAACAAAGTTAAAAAATTAAACTCATTCATAGAAGATATGCAATTCGGAGGAAAGTCTTTCGCGATCGTCAAAATCCTTTTGATTGTGTAGACGACATATTTTTCGTTTTCAAAATGAACAATAGACTCATTAAAAATGCCGCTTTGTTTATTATAAAGGAACTGAAGGAAAATTTAAAAAAGACGCATACGCAGGAGTATGCCTCAACCAGTCAGACTTAAGTTCTTAAGTTGTGCTCCGTTTTGGACCACTTAGGAGAGCGGTACGACCACCACAATTTTAGAGGTCAGTTGTTTATTTGTGACGCGAAGCCTATAAAATTTTGGTGATTGTAGCACTAACCGAAGTGGTGCAATCGGCGTGTAACTTAAGCTCTTAAGTCTGACTGGTTGAGGCATAAAAGCGTTTCCACCACATTTAATAGTGTGTATACCTTATTATATTTATGTTTATAAGAAAATTAGTAATTTCATAATGTTGTTAATAATTTCAGGTTGTAACTTCTCTGAACATATTAGCAACTGGCAATTTTCAATATGTCAGTGGACAAATTTTATACCACGACTTAGGGCAATCAGGAGTTAGCAAAGTGTTGAGCGAATTTTTAAAAGCTTTGATATCTAAATCAAAAAAATTTATTAAATTCCCCAAGAATGGCCTAGAAATCACAAAACTAAAACGAGGTTTTTATACAAAGTATGGCTTTCCAAATGTTATCGGTGCAATCGACGGAACGCATATTGCAATTCAGAAGCCAACTGTTTGGGATGCATATTGCTTTTTTAACAGAAAATCGTATTATTCCATTAATGTGCAAGCAGTAAGTTACAGAATATTTCTAATTACATAATACGAGTACATTGTTACCTATTTTACATATTTTATGAATGCAATTTTACGAATGCAATGTTTACAGATGTAGTAGTCAAATGGCCGTGTTTTGAACCTAAACACGACACACATATTTATAAAACATCTTCTCTTTATAATTTCTTACACTCGGAAGAGTTCCCAGAAAATACGCGGTTATTAGGGGATAGTGGATACCCTCTACAACATTGCCTCTTGCCTCCCATAATCAACCCGTCAACAGCCGGAGAAGAAAACTATAACAAATTTCACAAGAGAGCAAGAAAAATTATAGAACAGTCTTTTGGAATACTCAAGAGCCGTTTTAGAATAATAAGTAAAAGTGGTGGAATGTTATCCTACAATCTAGAAAAATGTGTGCAAATTATTCTATCTTGCTTTATTTTACACAATATTGCAAAAATGTACAATGTTCCAAATAGTTTTGAAGACGGCACTGACGATTTTCTATCTGATACTGATACTGATAATGAGAGTGATGATGACAATGAAGTTTTCCAATGAAGTTTTCCAATTAAAATATTTCGGCTTATCTGGCCTCTTGCTACTGAAGAGGCCAGATAAGCCGAAATATTTTAATTAATTATAATTTCCAAAACTTAATTGACGAATAAAAATTGATTGAACAAACAAAACAACAATAATTTTGAGATTTCGTGTTTAGTATAATTTCAAATTATGTACATACATAAAATAATTCATAAAATAATTGTGATACCTGCAAAGACTAAATTTTGTTGAAATAATTATATAATTTTTTCAACAATATTTACTCTTTGCAGGTATCACAATTCAGTCTTTTGCGGCAGCATATTCTTTGTTTATAGGTATTCTTCTTCAAAATAAATATCACTTTTCAACGATTCATTTTGGTCATTTTTTTGGCAATCTTGAGCATTTCCCTTTCCACCTCAAGCCTCAAGAAACTGCTACTTTCTCTTTATAAATTAATAGCAACTCGTTGTCTATTTCTTATAAAAAAAAATAATAATAATTAAATCCTTGTAAACAACACTATAAATATTTCATACCATTTCGGCATGTTTGTCTCTTACTATCCTGACGTTTTACATTTTGGAACGTTCCAACAGCTCTTACTTTTGTTGACAATTTCGAAGTGTGTTGATGTTGTATCTCTTTGTTAACTACTGTTTGTGTTTGGTTTAGTTCGCTACAGTTGATAACATTAATAACACTCTACAATACAATAAAGAATAAATTCTGGTATTGTTTATTTACAGGTTTGAAGAGAGTATTAACTTACCTCAGAAAAACTATCAGCGCTGTAATTTAAACCAGACGTTGCGTTTGCCCCGGCTAGCTTTTTAACTAACATTTCAATTTCCGAAAGGACTTTTGGAGGAGCTCCACCGGTTTTATTTTGGTGACTTTTTATTTCGGCAACTCTTTTTTTGGTTCTCGACTTCATATCTTTACATTTATTTCGAAGTTCTTCACCACATCTTCGAATAGTAGTTTGGGATGAAAACTCTTCCGCCAAATTATCCACGCGTTTGTTAGGTCCTCGCCATATAAATTTGAATCATCTAAAATAAAAATAATTAAATATATTGATTAATTTCCAGTTCATAAATAATTACATAAAATAATTTCTCTATTATTATCCGAAATTTTTAACATCAACAACAAATCCCTTTCGGTAAAATTTGGACGTCTGGCTTTTTTTGGCTTTTTTAGATAATTCTGATGGTCCAGCTTCCATTTTAAAAAGCACTTATTTATATAAACCAAAATAATAGTTTAATTTCAACAATGACAGTCGCAAATATTATTCAGCGAAAGTGCTGAATATCTAATTTGCGACACATATTAAAACTAAACAAATTGAATTTTAAAATTGTTTTTATTAAAAAATTATTTTCTAACCATTTTAACAACTAAGATGCCAAAACATGCCATCAATTTCTAGAAATTGTAATAAAATTGATTCCTACCTTAGACGGTCACTCCGCATCTTCTTATTATCTTAAAAATCCTCGACAATACTCTAGTTTTTGCTGATCAATCAGGTTCAGAACAACCTAGCCCCTAGTTCTACAATTTAGAAATCTTAATACTCCATTTAAAGGTCAACAGTTCCTAAATTCACAAAACCAAATAGGTAAATCTGTCGTTATTTGCATCTATTGAAAATGCCCCCCGGTCATCCCATTAATTATTGTGTTAAACGAAAAAAAGGTAATACTAATAAAAATAGTGCCGACACCAACGATCAATCGGAAAACTCTCGAGAGCAAAACAAGAACGACACGGCTTGCCGAGCTCATCAAATGTTCACCGTTAAATCATTAATAGCTAATTGAATCGCAGAAAAAAAATATGTACGAAATATAATACGAATTTAAACCTTATGTCGTGTTTTATTAAAAAGTGTTCAATTAATTTCCGATTTAAAATGCGCTCTAAAAAGCATCGCCGGCAAATTCATTCAAACTTTAACCGCCTGCGATGTAAAAATAAATTTATCTGAGTACATAATTTCATATCTCTCAATAATTTCATATAGTTAAAGACGATTTCCCGATATCATGTTGCTGTATTTTAGTTAAAGATTTTCTATCCAAATTTAAATGTCGTGTGGATTTTGAGAATAACGTTATAAAAATTCCATATGTACTATAAATGTATGCCCAGCTCCGACAAATTTGGGCACCCAGATCTAAAAGATTAATTCAAATTTTATCATAATGTTGTACAGAAAACACAGAATAGTTGTGCTCTTCAAAAGAAATAGTGTTCGGCGTTTTATCGGCAATTCTTTAATTAAAAACGAAAACAGTTGGTCTGAATGAATGTTCTGATTTTTGCATAAGTCTTTATCCATTAGAAAACTATAACGTATACCAAGTTGAATCACAAAACCATTACTTTGAGAACCGACTAGAAACCTTAGAGAATTCCATCAACAGTGATCAATGGGATACGGAGGAAAAATCTTCCATTCTAAAATTATGTCGTATATAGAATGACATGTTTCTTCTGCCTGATGTAAAAGTTAACGGTTACTGATACTCTCTATCCTCTAGTGTTTCTAATCAATCAGGTTCAGAACAAGCCCCTAGTTCTACAATTTAGAAATCTTAATACTCCATTAAGGTTCCTAAATTCACTCTCGTTTGTCAACAATGATCAATGGAATACGTAAGAATTCATTGATCCTAAACCAACCGTGACATTTTTTCCTTGTCACCATCGTGAATCGAACCAGGGACCTCCGGTCGCTGGAGCAAGCATGCTCACCACTTTGCCACCGAGCCGGTTACTGCTAGTACTACACATAAAATTCCAACTCATCCAAAAAGTAGGTTCCATCAAGATTCAATCATTTTGGTTACCCCTAGCAAATCTCTTTGGATTTTTTCCCTTCTAATGATTCCAAAAAAATCAAATATGAAAGAGTGAAAATGGGGCTGAAATGGGTTGATTATCGAAAGTTAAACGGTATCACGATAAGCAATAGTATTCCTCTACCGAATATTACAGATATCCTGAATCAGTTCGGAAAAAGTTCATACTTCAGCACCACTGATCTACCTGATAGCTGTCATCAGGTACTAATAGATGAAACAGACTGAAATTAAACCGCTTTTGGATACCTTTTGGATACTATCGTTTTAGAAGAATGCCATTTGGTTTGAAAGATGGCCTGGCGACTTTTCAACGCCTATAATGAATTGAATATTAAGTGGTCTCAATGGTAGCAAATGTTTTCTTTATCTCGTTGATGTAGTTGTCCACGGTTGTGATTTAACTGACCATAACCATAAAACAAGGTACATCTTTGAATGCTTTCGCCTACATAATTTGAAAGTTAACCCAACTAAATTCCAGTTCCTCCGTAAAGAAACAAACTATATCTAGGACACGTTATAACTCCTGAAGGAGTTAAACCTGATCCGAACAAAATAACCGCCGCTACAAACTACCCGAGAAGTAAAATCGTTCTCAGGTTTCGCCGATTATTATCGTCGTTTTATGTTAAATTTTTCCGACATTGCGAAACTGATTTTAAAAAAACACGTTATCTTCAAGTGGAATGTCTCTTGCGAAGAAAGTTTTAATAAATTAGAGAAAGCGGGATGTTGCCATTTTTCCGTATTATCACAAGAGGTAGAGGGTATGGATGTGCCAATTGCCTTTTCCAGTCGTGTTTTTAAATAATAAAGCAGAAATGAATTATTCTGCTATTGAAGAGGAACTGCTTTTTGTGGTTTGGGTCGTTCATCACTTTCGACCATATCTTTATGGAAAAGAATTGATGATTGACTGATCATTCAAACCATTGATCTGGCATCATCCGTCCAGTGGATCTCTGGATAGATCGCATAGGACTCTTATGTATTATCTTCGAAATTGTAGCAAAAAGCAACTATTAAATTGGGATTTATGAGTTTCTTTTGCTGCATTTAGTTATATACTATACCCTCATTCGTCCACCAAATGTAAGCCGTTTGAATTAGTTTTTGGATGTAAAGAACAAATTCCTAGTCACCTTACTTACTATCGTGATATTGTTTATAATTATGACTAATATTATTTTGATCTTAGACCCAAATTGCAACAGTCTTTAGAAACTGCTAAGCAGAATTTAATTGAATTTAAAGAAAAATCTCATACGACAAAAACTCTGGTTTGGAGACTTGTTTTGTTTAAAAAATGAAGCTATTCAATCTACTTACTAAAAGAAAGTAAAATCAATTAACAAAGTCAAATTATCTTCTTAAAGGTTAAGGTCATGCTGTAGTTTGTCAGGACAAAATGTGAAAATATTTGTAAATTACTCGATTAAATATTACTGTAGGTAGTGTCATTTTTGGTTGTTTCTTCTATATCGCTCGTCATGTAATATTTTAAACGTTGTCATAATTTTTGTCAAAAGCTCCCAATTTACCATGGCACTATGTTAAAATTTCGAATACGAATGCACCAAAATACCGCACTGAATGAATCATTAGGATTTTTGCCATTTTTTAACCCCATAAATTTTACCCCATAGCCTTTTCCCGGCTCGTATACACAAACAAAATGAAAAAAAAATATTTCTTGAACTCGAACGAGTTAGTATCTGAATGAGCTGAATAGAAAATTTCGAAAAATCCATAAAATGACGATTAAACCATTTACTGTACAAGTCGTAATCCGTTCGATTCATATATTTACAACAACATTAATGTTACTAAATGTCGAAATTTTTCTGCTCTTTAATCTACCGTCAACCGAACAAATGCCATAATGCTAAAAGTGAATGTCATGTACCAACTGATACATCATTTTCCAAATTTTTTCTTTTCGTGCAACTAGCATCAAAAATGTTTAATTTGGTAAATGAAACCCACCATATTCCAAACAAATTGTTTTTCATCGTTTCAAAATTCAGGTTTACGTGTAAACGTAAGCAAAATTAGAAATACCTTTTTAATCAATTTATAATTAATCATTTTTAATCAATTAATTACGAGTATCACCCATTTACTAATTAATTCCCATAACAACACGTTTGGAGTTTAGTAAGCAAATTAACTGTAAATATCAACAAGTAACGAATTCATTTTCTCTGAGCGCGTATTGAAATCTCACGCGCCATGTTACATTTTCGATTTAATTTAAATTATTTAAAATTTTTAACAATTTATGTGTTCTTGGTAATAAAAGTCATGGGACTAATGCCCTATTCCTACTGTGCAATACGTAATAAAATGGTAACTTCTAAACTCGGAACGTTGCATTCATTGGCATTTGGAATATCTTTTGTACTAACATCGCACATACTTCGCTCCAGTGGGGCATTCGAAGGCCGCAAAGTCGTGCGTCAACGAATGTCACATGGGATTGCCTCATTGTTAACCACTGTTGATATGGTTTCCAATGCAGCAATTTTTTCGGCAATGCTAATGACAATTGGACGCAAAATTCGTGCCATTAATAAAATAATACAGTTCAATGAGTTCGTGAAACATGAAGCAAAAGACAAGTACTTGAAATTATGCAAGCAGGTTTTCGTAATACTCTTTATACAAAATATTATTCTACCGTATACGTTAATCATTTCGTTTAATGCTTCAGTTCCCGGAATTTATATGAATATAACCGCATTCGCTAGAATTGTCACAATATTCAGTGTGTGCTTAAAATATATGTGCTTCTCAGAAAGTTCCGTGTATTTTACGAATCTCCTGAATTTATATAAAATTTTTAATGAAGAGCTGATCGAAATCAAAACCGAAATATGGCAGTCGAAACGTATTACGGAGCACAAAAGAATAGAAATACTCGATCGGTTAGAAACTCTCGCAAAAATGCAAATCTCGTTGCGGAAATTGAGTCGATATGCCATTAAAGCATTTAGTGTTCAAATATCGGTACAAATTACAGTGATTTATCTGAACGAAATACGGTATGTGCTGTTCGAAATTATTTTTATCGGACTTTGGTACAAATTTGAATATCGTCGACTGGACTTAATAATTGCCATTGTAAGTAACGCAGCACAAATAGTGGTACGATTTTTGCAATTTATGATATTTACAAAAATATGCCAATCGCTTGCCGTTCAATCGAAACAGACTGGAAAGATTTTAAATAGTCTGCAAAAGTCGTTTAATATTGATTTGCGATTTATCGAGACGGTAAGTACATTTTTTATTTTGAAACGTATCCCCTACTAAAATAAATATATTACTAAAATAATACTTTAAATCGTCACTGTATAAATATCTTACCTCATATGCGTCAAACAACAAACATTTTATTTGACAGTAATGCAAAATTTAAAAAAGAATTGAGCTTCAGGATCAAGGAGCAACGGAACCAAATTTTGTCAAAATTTATTTTAAAGTTTTTAATTCTTACCACCAAATTTGATGCACCGTCTGAAGATACTGGAACTTCTTAAATCGGAAATGCATATTACAAACAGTTCAACCAAAAATGCTAAAAATTTTATGTTTCCTTTAACTGACAAATTAGTTGTCTTTCGCATTCTAGGGATTCGGCCTTTGGATTTTTGGAGTGCTTAATTGCTAGACAACATGTTGATTTTTTTTTTATTTATTTACCATACCATTACCATATTTACCTGTTTCGGAGTGCAAGGCTCACCCTGCTCTTTCGCGGTTATGCTTGTTACGTCCTTACTTTACGCCTACTAAGCTAACTCGAGGACGTACGGTAATAGGGCCGATTTAAGACCATCTGCACATTGCAAGCTCCATCCCAGCCTATATATTGGCATAGAAGATGTATCGGCCCATGGGTTTTGCACACCGGTCATAGATGCGTTACATTTCACCACAGATCGTAATCTGTTGATGAAATTTCACTTTGCATCCAGAGTTTCCTTAAACAATACACTGCACTTTGTAACAGTCTAACACATTTTCCCCTTTAGATTTCTCAAATTTAGTACACGATCTCATAGAAATTAAATTAGACCGTTGTGTAGTTTTAAATTCAGTTGGACTTTGCGGCCAAGAAAATTCAATAAAATTTTGCAAAAGTTGTATAGTTTCTACTTTTTGAAAACTGCTATACGAACAATAAGAATTTTTATGAGTAACACATTTATTTTAATTCAAATATTAGTACCTATTTTAAATAGAAGGTTGGCGGAAAAATCCACTATGTTTACAATTATTTCCGGGCTTTATTTTACATGGATACAATCATTCGTTTTGGCTCAAATATGCGCCATTTCCCAAAACGTCTTGTTCCTATCAGTCAGCTATATGCTCCCGGAGCTTCTGATGGGTGATCATGGACGTGTGAGGCCTGGCGTTGTCCTATAGTGGAACCGCGACGCCTCCCTCTGATTCATCAATTTTACCCTCACACAAGTGGGGATATATGTTGATTAGAGGTATACAAGTGTTACTCCAACGATTTTCTCTTATTCCCAGAATACTTTCAGTAGCTAAATCTTTTTTTATGTAAAACCTTGACTAGAAAGGTTATATATATGGTTAAGATCGTAACAATATTTTTATTCAGAAACTGAGCGAAACACATACAAAATGATTTAGCTACCTATTTATGCGAGATCGAAAACCAGTGAGACCAGGCGAGACCGTAAACCAGTGTAGATTAGTTAATTAAGGGTTAGGAGTTAATTGTTATTCTTAATAAACAAATTTTATTAAACACTTGTTTTTTTATTTCGCAAAAATTGCAATTGAATGTTTGGGAAATAAAAAAACAAGTGTTTAACAAAATGTGTTTATTAAGAGAGTGAGTGTGTTTCGCCAAGTCCCTACGGCAAATGGTGTAAAAAGATTAATTGTTATTTATAAAATTTAGTGACATCTATTTTATAGCAGTTTGGTGGTATTGCTATTGTAGTGGATTGGTTACGATTGTTCGCTGGCAATCTAGAATATTCAGTACGGTATATAAATAGAGTAATCCGAACACAGTAAGAGTCTTAAGCTAGCATTATATGAGTCTTCACTAAAATGCGGTTAGCATTTTCGAAAGTGAGGGGCGGGAAAAAGGTAGTGGTTATAAAATTGAAATTAGTACTGTAGTCATAAATAATTGTTAATGTGTTAAGAGTGATTTAATAAATAACTGTGGAAATTGTTTGCTGTTGTGTTTTTAGCGACTAGTGGATTTTATGATAATTCATGTGGGAATGTTTCTGGTATATTCGACAATATTCCAGAGTGGTACGTGTCAGTAAGTATTTGGAAAATTATTCAGAGATTATTTCACATGCATCATCACTTTCATGTTAATATAAGCTGTGTTTCTGACGCTTGATCAGATCCATGTTCAGTTCATGCTTCATAAAACAGCACAAAGGTGCTTGATACATTTAAAATCAAACTTTATGATCTAAAACAAAATTTGGATCATGTTTTCCATAAATTTGAACTGATCGGGATCAATGAGCGTCAAGAAACATGGCAAATATTTAAGTTATTTTCGTCGATGTGTTCAAGAATAAAATTATTAACACCATCAGTAAGAGACTTTTAACGGAAGGCAGTCGTTTATATATTAAGTTTTCACTTTGAAATTATTTGTATGATTGTTAGGTAATTTGAAATGTCAAAAGCTAAGTCGTTGTGGACACTTATAGTTTCAAATTTGTTGAGCAAAAACTAGTGTTTTATTGGTTGCTACTGTTCTCTAATACTTATGTAAAATTACACTTTCCAATGCAACCCATCTGGTAGTTGTTCACTTCATAATTTTGTAAATTGAGATTTGGCACGTTGAATCTTGTTTGAAACGATTTAAAATCGTTTATTTGTTTATGTGAAAAAATTGATAAATATTTCTATCCGATTTTTTCACATTATCAGGAATTTTTCTCGATCTTGGACAACTTCAAATGCAGAGCATGACATGTATGAGCATGAATTATTCGGTAACGACGGTTTGCATAATGCTCATCCTTTTTCCAGTCTACTATCAGATAACATAGCATAAGCCTATTATTAATCTAAAAAAGTTTTAAAATTAAAAGACTCCGCAATTTCAACAAAAACAAGTTTTCACACTAAACTGTCGTTTGAAGCATTTTTATTAATTTTCATACCCGCTACATAATTTGTTTCGGAAGAATTCAATGGTGTATCAACGCATGTCGGGCCAGACTTAACACCAAAAAAATGTACAATACGAGTACATAAATACATTTTGGTCTAAAATATTTGACTTCTTCTTGTTTCTCTGTAATGTTTCTGGCTCGGGATTCTTTTTCTTCTGAAAAATCTTCAAAACCCTTGTAAATAATGTAATTCTTGTGCAACTTATCATTCGCATTTGGATTATTTTTTTAAAATTGTTTGAAACTGAAAATATGGATGGCACTTTATACATACTTGCTACAAAAGGGTTTGTCTCATATTTTGGTTTCTGTATTTTGAGAAACCAAAATATCTGTGTTTCTTGATGCTTTACCTGATCGGGTTCAGTTCATGTTTCATGAAAGTACACAAAAGCTTTTGCTAGATTTCAATGGGAGTCATGAAGCAGGGCAAATTATGTACTTAGAAATAATGATCACGGTTGTGTAACTTGAGAATCGCACCAAAAAAAAATTTTCCGAATATATTAAGCCTACTTTACATTAGAGAATTTCTAACATATTGTTTTAGGTGCCTCAATGCCCATTGTCTTCACACGGGTCCAAAAGACAATAAAGTATCTCTTTTGACAGCGCTGTTTTTCAATTTAATAGTCCTGTAACGAGTTTGGCTAAATATCTCTAGGTCCTTCAGATTTATAAAAGAAGCTTACGTATAAAGTATAATCATGATCAGCAAATCCGCCAGTGCTAGTTTCTGTCGTTTTTCACATAAATTTTTTATAACTGATTTGAACTGATCGGGGTGAAACTTCCTAATTAAACTTTTCAGCAGAAGTGGCAGGTCCCACTTTCTTTTCGTTTTTGCAATATGAGAAAAAGGACTATGTACAAAAAGATTTCAAATTAAATTTTAAACAAAATTGGTGCAAATAATTTTTTTTTTTACTTAACTGTAAATGACGAATTTTGATAAAAACTATATTCCACGAAAAGTGTTGATCTCTTTGAAAACTTCATACTTAAGCATGTGGGGAAAATCTTTGAACCACAGGTTCAAAAGTATAACACGTACCAACATAGGATTAAAGATTCAAATAAATCTAAAGATCAAACTTTCATCAAAAAATTACCTTCTTTGAATTAATTAGTTTTATAACTATGAATATTTTCACCTTATTAGCTATGGGGAAAATAGATTGTTAGAATCCTACAGATAAAAGAAATTATAAAAATGTTCCGTTTGTTCCATTTTAAAGGTCGGAATTCCAACGAAACTTGAAATCATCTACTGATAGCTCATTTATAATCAACTTGCTAGATAGAAAACTTATCCTTAAATCTAATTAGCCCCGCGTGTGACAGTAGACAGGTGTAACGTTTCCTTAAAACCTTAACATCGAAATTCAGATTCAATTTAAGTTATAGCTCGTATGAAGAAGGAATCGTTATTATATGGACTAGTCGGTTAAAATTAAAAGGTTGGTTGGTTGTTCTGATTAAATATACAGAAAGTTTTTAAGTTTATCATTTTAGAAAAACCTTCGTTGCTTTCTCGCTTAAGTCTAGTACGAAGATCGATTTCTCCTGAAATCAGAAATAAGAAATTCAAATTCTATTAGTTTCTCTTGACTGTTCGGTGAAAAACTGCATACTTAAGATGTTTTCATTGTATTAAAGTACCTGCTTCCGTAGGAGCTCTATCGTTTTTTGAAAATATTTTGAAAAGTTTTACATTCACGAAAAAAACGTCTATAATACGTCGGTTTCTTACAAATATTGATGTGTAAACATCTTTACGCGCGCCTACCAAAATTTTTTGTATTAGAGTAAACTTGTAAATGAAACGAACGGAAATGACGTATACCTACTTCGTTTGAAAAAAAAGCAAGAAACTCAACAAAAACAATTTTTACTATACATGGCATGCTCTTATTTATATGTATAATAGTAGGGAAAATGAAAAAATTAATTTAATGAATGAAATAGAAACCATCGACATTTCCATCGATCAGAAAAATCAAAAAAAAAATTACGATACGAAATACGAATTACGATTACGAAATTGCATACTCATACGATTAAAAACACAGTCAACAACTGCTGTATATTGCTTTATCACGAGTGACGAGTCTCTAGGCGCTGTTCATCACGTCGGCTATCAATGATAATGTCTTCTACTGAATGGGGTTATAATGACATCTCGTTTTTAACATTGAACTGCCAGAGTCTCAGGTCACAGTCACGCAGGTATGCTCAATTCATTTGGTTTTCGAGACCTGGCTGCGCAATGACGAACTTGTTAATATTCCTACGTTTGAATGCTATTTTCAGTTCAATACAGATGGTTAGTGGGCTGCCGGAGTGGCAATTCCGCCAAGAGATCCATAAAATGAGCATAGTGGACACAAATAATTTGCCGTACTTTTTCAAAACCAATATTGACGTAACAAATGGATTGGCGAATGGAACTATGGGCTGTCTAAAGAATATCGAATTCATAGGCATCCTAACCAGGAGAACGAGAACGATGAAAACGTCGACAGTAAAAAATGTCAAACGACTCTGGATGGGTTTCGGTTCAAATTCACAAGTTGGCAAGAAGGTCAGGTGGCTCGAAGCTGGATGGGCGCAGAAAACGAATATCGATCGATGTTTGGTGCCCATTTCTAGAAAAAGCTCAACTATTAATCGAAACAACAATTAATGTTAAGCATAAACAACAATTAATGTAAAGCGTCGTACCTTCATGTGCCACCACAATTCATGCATCACACGGTGGTACCTACAACGAGATAGTCAGTATATACTCTTACGATAAAAGACACAGTTAACAAATTGTGTATATTGCTTTAGCTCGAGTAACGAGTCTCGAAGGACTGTTCATCACGTCGGCTCTCGATGATCATGTCGTCTACCATGGACGTAAAAATGGCACCTCAATGGGTCTTCTTCAAAATTATCTATCGCGCCTCACCACAAATCCGCTTTATCCGTTGTAATGGCGAATTTTGTACGAGATAATAATGACGGCTGGTTTTTAACATTGAACTGTCAGAGTCTTAGGTCATACACATCACCTCGACCTAACTGACACAGTCACGCAAGGATGCTCAATTTTCTTGCTTTTCCAGATTTGCGTTCAGTTCAAGAGATACGGTGAGTGAGCTGCCGGAGTAACAATATATAAAAATTTAAATAGAATACTCATACCATACAGTCACCTCGCATAAAGAAATCATCGTTGGACAAACAACTGGTATGAGCGTAACAACACAACTCATTGATGATATATATACGGCTGAACTTCAGCTTCTCAATGAGAATAAGATGCTTTCTGTAGTTGTATTAAGTTCATACATTTCGTCCTTGCCCCATATCCTAAAGAATTTCAAAAATTCTCCAAGGAGACTATCATCTTTTGCCGGTGATTATGAGCGGGGATTTCAATATTAATGTTGCTGTTCCTCAAGATGAACCACTTATAAACATCCTGCGAGACGAATTCGATTTGCACATGAATTCAGATCGAAATATATTTACTACTAGATATGGGACGACCATATTGTGCAGTTTTTTAATGAAAACTTTTAAAGTTAGAGTCGACAGTATATAATATATCTTATTTTAGCTACCAAAATTCAATTGCGTCGATTATACCGAAAGAGTAATAGACCAATTTAACGATATAAACAAATGAAAAACTATGGTTAGTAAAATTGCATTCCTTCTTCCTTCAAAGTAAACTGTACCCACGTACTATACACACGCCATGTTTAAACATCTCCTTGAGAGTACTAATGGACTCACTCCTTTTTTTTTGTATACTCGTAGTACAGCATTCACAAAAACCAATTAGGAATTAAAAAAAATTAAATTAAATTGGTAACAAATTTAGTCTCTGTTGTTCTTTTGAATGTAAGCGACAAATTTAGTCTCTATTGTTCTTTTGAAATCCAGTAAATTTGGCCTAATACAAAAATTCAATTTTGTGTGATTTCAATCATAAATTACGTACATTAGTGGTTAGCATTAATTTCTCCTCTCTACCATCCGTCTTGATCTATCGCCCTCAACTTCCAGTTTCGACATTCAATTAAACGTAGGTCTTGTTCGACGTCATCACACCCAATGCAATTGTGTCTTGCTGTACGACGAAAACCAGTTGGTTGTTGTTGGGACACTTTATTAATCATACGTTGTTGTACGTAACTTGCAACGTGGTCCAGCCTTCTGAGCCATCATTTCCTACTAGTTGCCTTATCTAGTGGTTATTCGGGGTGGGGCTCCGCCAGATATTCGGGTTTTGATCTCTGGCTTCATATTGTTTGACAAGGTGTTCTTAAAGCTATCGACATTATGGTCGTTGGAGGCATGCTGTATTGGTCGACATTATGGTCGTTGGAGGATAGCGGAATTGTGACAGCGGAAAATAAGAGATTGCGCTACTCGCCAAAGTGGCGGCACTATCACTAAAAAGAAAAAATTTCGTTATGTAATTACCTGCGGAAATTTTTCATTCATTACGTACATATTTTTTCACTAAATAAAACATCTCAGCGTAAATAAAATATTAAAAGTGATCCTTAAAATGGCAAAGTGATTGATCTCCGAAGTAAAGGAACTCGGTATATGAAATGTTGAAGTTTAACAATATTCCGTCTTCCGGAATTTCACCACTAGCTAGTAACCAATACTTTTTGGTTGTTTTTCTAATAGCTTAGGCTATACTAAGACTATATGGAAAATTTGGAGATAATTTATGGACTAGAATTTTCACAAGAATTTTTTTTTCCTGCGGCCATATAAGTTTTTTTCAGTTTTTGGCCAATATCTCAAAAACTTTCACTTGTAACCAAAACTTTCGGTTATGTTTCTAATAGCTTAGGTCATACTTAGACTATATGGGAATTTTGGGGAAAGTTCATGGACTAGAATTTTCACTAGAATTTTTTGATTTTCTGCGGCCATATAAGTTATTTTCAGTTTTTGGCCAATATCTCAAAAACTTCCACTAGAAGCCAATACTTTCGGTTGTTTTTTAAATAGCTTAGGTCATACTGAGACTATATGGAAAATTTGAGAAAATTCATGGACCAGCATTTTCACAAGAATTTTTTGATTTTCTGCGGCCATACAAGTTATTTTCAGTTTTTGGCCAATATCTCAAAAACTTTCATTTGTACCCAATACTTTCGGTTGTTTTTCAAATGGTTTAGATCATACTGAGACTATATATGAAAAATTATGGGGAAAATTCATGGACTAGAATTTTCACTAGAATTTTTTGATGTTCTGCGGCCATATAGGTTTATTTTAGTTTTTGGCCAATATCTCAAAATCTTCTACTAGTAACCAATAATTTTGGTTGTTTTTCTAATAGCTTAGGTCATCATGAGACTATCTGGAAAATTTTGGGAAAATTCATGGACTAGAATTTTCACTAGAATTTTTTGATTTTCTGCGGCCATAGAAGTTATTTTCAGTTTCTGGCCAATATCTCAAAAATTTCTACTATTAATCAATTTTTTCGGTTTTTTTTTTCTAATCTCGCTCTAGTCTTACAGAGACTATTTGGGAAATTCGGGGAAAATTCATGGACTAGAATTTTCACTAAAATTTTTTGATTTTCTGCGGCCATATAAGTTATTTTCAGTTTTTGGCCAATATCTACTTACTTCTACTAATAATCAATACTTTCGGTTGTTTCTCTAATAGCTTAGGTCATACTGAGACAATTTGGAAAATTTGGGGAAAATTCATGGACTAGAATTTTCACTAGAATTTTTTGATTTTCTTCAACCATATAAGTTATTTTCAGTTTTTGGCCTATATCTCAAAAACTTCTACTATTAATCAATTTTTTCGGTTTCTTTTTTCTAATAGCTCTAGTCATACAGAGACTAATTGGGAAATTTGGGGAAAATTCGTGGACTAGAATTTTCACTAAAATTTTTTCATAGAAGTTATTTTCAGTTTTTGGCCAATATCTCAAAAACCTCTACCAATATTTTCGGTTTTTTTCTAATAGTTTAGGTCATACAGAGACAGTTCGGAAAATTTGGGGAAAGTTCATGGACTAGAATTTTCACTAGAATTTTTTGTTTTTCTCCGGTAATAGAAGTTATTTTCAGTTTCTGGACAATATCTCAAAAATTTCTACTAGCAACCAATACTTTCGGTTATTTTTCTAATAGCTTAGGTCATTCTGAGACTATTTGGAAAATTTGGGGAAAATTCATGGACTAGAATTTTCACTAGAATTTTTTGATTTTCTGCGGCCATATAAGTTATTTTCCATTTTTGGCCAATATCTCAAAAACTTTCATTTGTAACACATACTTTCGGTTGTTTTTCAAATGGCTTAGGTCATACTAAGACTCTATGGGAAATTTGGGGAAAATTCATGGACTAGAATTTTCACTAGAATTTTTTGATTTTCTGCGGCCATAGAAGTTATTTTCAGTTTCTGGACAATATCTCAAAAACTTCTACTGGTAATCAATACTTTCGGTTGCTTTTCTAATAGCTTAGGTCATACTGAGACAATTTGGGAAATTTGGGGAAAATTCATGGACTAGAAATTTTTAACATACATTTTCCATATAATCTCAGTATGACCTAAGGTATTAGAAAAACAACCGAAAGTATTGGTTACTAGTGAAAGTTTTTGAGATATTTTCCAGAAACTGAAAATAACTTATATGGCCGCAGAAATTCAAAAAATTCTAGTCCATGAATTTTCCCCAAATTTTCTATATAGTCTCAGTATGACCTAAGCTATCAGAAAATCAACCGAAAATATTGGTTACTAGTGGAAGAAATTCCGGAAAGACGGAATATTGTTAAACTTCAACATTTCATAAACTGAGTTCCTTTACTTCGGAGATCAATCAATTTGCCATTTTAAGGATCATTTTTAATATTTTATTCCGCTGAGATGTTTTATGTAGTGAAAAAATATATACATAAGGAATGAAAAATTTCCGCTGATAATTACATAACAAAATTATTTCTCTTTGGTGATAGTGCTGCCACTTGCGGCGAGTAGCGTAATCTCTTATTTTCCGCTGTCAAATTTCCGCTATCTTCCACATGTTGGAGGCGCTCCTGGGTGTTGCAAGGAATTTTGTTTTGCTGATGTTCACTTCCAAACCAAGTGTTCCAGCATAGCAATCGAGATATATGAAATTGTCCTTGATATCGCTAGGTATTCGGTCAAGAAGCGAATTATCATTTGCATATCCAAGAATTGATTTATTAATTATATACAGTGGGACGTTTCAATGATGCTTTTTCTTAGCAGAATCCCTTAAAATGATATCGGGTGTTCGACTGGGAGGAGTGTATCTCTGATGTTCATTTCATATGCATCTTTGGGGGAAGTGTAGCCTGATATTGAGACCGAAAATATTGCGAATGAAATGTGAAGATCATTTGTTGATGAAATTTTTTTCGAAACTAATTTACAATCTTTGTGCTTCTATAATTGTTTTTTCGTAAATGCGATATACTTTCAAAATATTTGAAAGAAACGAGAAAGCTTCTAAGGAAGCTGTCACTTGCCTTTGTACTGATTTCATTCAAACGTTACTAGGATATCCCAATTTATCGAAAAGCTTGAGTATTAAGTTTCACGGAGTTTCACGAGTTCAGTAATTTTCATGATTACTACACTTTATTTTATCACGTAAAAGAAAGGATCTCCTCTAAAAGTGAGCAGGTAAGGGTGGGGTAGTTATCTTAAAACATCCTTAAATTTGTTGTACTGTTATAACGAAATAAGAGTAGAGTTATCTTTTTCTGCTTCTGTCTGCTATTAGCACGCGAGAGACTCAAACATATAAAATCAAGTCACTAGGATATTTAACACTAAATAACTCTGAATCGCTTCCGGTAGAGGTAGAAAAAGAGTGTGATTTTCTAATAACACAACGGACCGTTGCCGTTAGTGTGCGATTGGACCACTGCAACATAACAAAATGTAAAAAATTAAAAACTAAAAAATGAAATAGATCAGTGATGTAAAGTTAAAAGAAACTAATATGTTCTATATTATTGGAAAGTTGATTCTGCACAGGCTAAGCATAATTATGACCGGCTACGACTCATTTTAATAAAATTATAACAAATGATCAAAAATATTTGAAACATGTTTTTTTGTATAAAATTTTAATGTATAACAAATGATAATACAAATAATGACAAATAATGACAAATTGAATAATTTTAAATCCAGAGTTTCTGAGGTTTTTGCAAATAATTATCTCGAGATTTTAAAATTTTACAAGTTTTCAGGAAATATTTTTTTATCGAAAAATCAGTGGATTGAGCCGAATTTCGATCAAAAACCCATTTTTTAAGAATTCGTCATTCTTCTAAATGATAAATTTATATGTTTTATTATCTTGCATATTTGCTAAAATTTTATTTGTCGTCGTACATTGATTTCCACCAAAGTTTCTTTGGCTCTTGTAACAAAGCCAAGAAGAATGGTAAGATAAACTTCTTCCTATTAATTAATGATGTTCCGTAATCTCGAACAGACAATTACATGAGCGCGCATATTAATTTGTAAAGCATCCCAAGCATTTAACATTCGGATCACCAAACAAAATTTTAAAGAGGAAGGATAATTTCTGCTGCACATTAGTAAAAATAATTTGTGCGGCTCATGTTAACTTATGTACTCACTAATCCAAACGAAAAAATAATTAAAAGTTTAAGAATCAGAATTTTGTTTTTGGTTTTACGCGATTAGTATGAAATTGAATTGTGATAGAAAAAAAACAGACGCCTGAGCAAAATGTGGGGAATTGCTTCAATAACTACTTGATTTTTCCTTGTTTTTCCTATCCGTTGCGTGCGTCATTACGCGATATCGTTACTATACTGGCACGTGTTTTCGTTTGATTATCCATTACGGTGAATTGTCGCTTGTTGATGAACTGGTGGTTTTAATAAGCTGTCGTTTCCGTAAAGCGTCGATTTTAGTTAATTGTATTTTTGATAATTTTCGCGAACACTCATAATTGTATCTGTGCATCTTTTAATGTTATGAAAATGAAAATGTTATTATTAAACGCTACAACAAACTCTTTTTCATTCATAATTTTGATTAACGACCTAAGTTGCATAATAAATTACCTGTGTGCGGAATAATTAGAAAAACCATTCCCGCATCACTGATTCCATTTATCATTAACAGTTTAGTTTTTCAAACAATTTCAACTGAACATGTTAAAATTCCGCTGTCATTATCGTTACTATGAACTTTTAACCATATTAATTCTTCGCGTGTTCAAATTATTTGGATTGATGCCGCACGGATACAATCGTGTCAAGCATAAATTTGAAATGTCGGTATATGGATTAGCCTATGCAGTTTTATTTGGTGTAGGTTTCATTGTAACTCTACTCGTAGTTCGTACTCGAAACACAATGATTGTAACCCAAGAAATTATATCGCATTTATCGCTAGGTGTGTTAAATCTGATGTTCATTATTGACGTAGCTGCATATCTGCTAACATATCTCGCGATTTGGTATTCTGCGCGACAGAAAGCGCCAGTTATTCAAAATATCATTTATATGAATCTGTTCACAGAGGCCAACTTTGGCGGAGACTACGAGCATTTAAATATTAAATACTGTTTAATTTTTCTGTATAAAGAGGTGTTTATAGTGGTGGTCGCCATAATTTTATACATGAATTCCGTTCACCTCCTTTACGTCAAGATTTCATATTTTGAAATGTTTGTTACCGGAATCAGTATTTGCTTTAAATACATGTGTTTTGCCGAGAGCACAGTGTCGTTTGTCCATTTAATGCGTTTTTACGAAATATACAATGATCGGTTGGTTCACGTCAAAATGGAAATTTTAGAACTGCGACGAGTTCACGAATATAATCTGCAATATGTTATACAGCAACTAAGCGTCTTGTCGGGGCGACACCATAAATTGCGTAAAATGAGTAGAAAAGCGATTAAAGCATTCGAATTACAAATATCAATACAATTGCTATTGCTTTTCATGAATGAGTTTCGTTTTATTTTATACGAAATAATATTTGTACGCACTTGGATGGATCGGGAAACAGAAATGTCACGCACGCTACTTATTTCAAATGCAGTGCAAATTGTAACGCAACTACTGCAGGTAATGATTTTTATTCAAATTTGCCAGTTTATAACTGAACTATCGCAACGAACGGGAAAAATTTTAATGGAGATGTGGGAATTTCATGAGACAGATAACCAAATCAATGAAATCGTAAGTATTTCAAAAGATTATTTAGAATTTTATAACACTGTAAAAAAGTTGTCTAAAGATTATTTCTGACTTTAATTTATTATTCAAACGTTTTTTCACTCTTAATGCTTTTTAAATTTTATGGAAACTTTCCGCAATAATTATGAATATAGCCATCTGCCCACAGCTTATTGATAATACGTAATGTATTATACGTTAAACATTCTAAACTTATTCTGATTTGGGTTACGGCTTCGCACCGTTGTGCGAAAGATAATTGTGAAAGCTACAAAATTGTTGTTTTGTTGTTTCAACTATTCTTAATAAATCTTGAGCTCGTTTTCGAAACATGTTTATACCACGAATGTATACATAGATCTCGAATACACCACACTTCAGTTGTAAAGCGAAAAGTTAAGCTTACCGCTTTTGGTAAAACCGTCATGTATTATCAAAAATCATTATGCCTGCTTAAATATCAAAAAACCAACAAGGTAAACCCTCTTGTTGGTTGAAAATTTAATTTCTAAATTAATTTGAACCTTTTAATACTTTGTGCTTTTATAAATTCTAAATTTTTCAACAACATTGCAAAAATTGAAAAGCTCCCATTGAAGCTGTCACTTTTGGTACACAGATTTTCACAAAATTTCGCAACCGTCTCCCAATTAATGAAATATTTAAGTATCTAGTTTGATTACTAATATTAATCTGCCTGGACGGTAGAGACGTCAAATTTTGGTGAACTGTAGTATTAGTATCCTTTTATCAAAACTTGTCATTTCCGGTAAAATTAAAGAAAATCATTGAAACTTAATTTACAATCTTTATGTTTTATCGTTTTTTTTATACGCTAAATATATTTCAAAATATTTTTAAAAAACGAGAAAGCTGCTCTGGAATCCACTACTTTCGGTGAACCGGTTTTGAACCAAAATGTTTGAAAAATTAGTTTAAAATCTTTTAGTACATAACTCTTTTTCTTGTAATTGCAAAAAACAGAAACTCTCTTATGGAAACTGTCACTTCCGGTGTACCGGTTTCAACCAAAAATCACAATGATCTCGCAATTTATGGAAAAATCTTAATTAATAAATTTCATTCCGATCAATCAATCCGTCTGGACTATGCAGGGGCCGAATTTATATTGAAAACAACTTGTTGTCAGAAAACCATTTTGAAAAACTGGTCTGGCGTTCTTGTAATTAATTCACAATATTTTAGTTTACAGTCGTTTGCTTCGTACGTGACATACTTTACAAAACCTTTGCAAGAAACGTAAAATCTCCTACGGAAGCTGGCTCTTCCGATAAACCGATTTCGGCAAAACTCAATGGGACTTCCAATTTATGAAAAAAGGCTTAGGCATAAAGTTTTACCCCGAACAGTCAATCCGCCTGGGCGTTAGGCAGTCAACAGACATTTACACCCCTATTCCCCTAGTCGCATCACTTCAAGCGATGTGACTACTCAAGGAGGGATGGGCGATTACACGTCGACTACTAGTTTTTACATGATTTCGTCGACAACCCGTCGAAAACGTCGACAACTCGTCGACAACGTCGACTACGTCATGTCATGCCATCTATCGAAACTTATAATAAAACTCAGCATAAATTGCCTTTACTACTGATTGTATTTGTGAATCATTAAAACACACTGTGCCTAACATTTGTATCATAAATTGTGTAATAAATTAATATTTATCCATTATCGAAATAAATTCTTTGACAATCGAAAAAAGTCATATTGTATTTGCGGATTTGAATAAAATTTGAGTCTATCGTGATTTCGCTCGAATGAAATTTTGAAGCTTCTACTATAACTACGCGGCGAATAATTAGTTAATTTATGATTTATGCTGACTTTTTATTTAATTTTGCTTTATTGTAGTATCTTCGAATAAGATAAATTATTCGTTTACATATCCCCTTTTCAACCAAAAAAAAAATGGCTCTATTAAAGTCCAAACCACACAAATGTGCGAGTAAAATATCATAATAATTTTTTGACATGGTACTTTTTCCGTACCCACACAATTGTGTTAGTAAAACACAAAAGTGATACATCTATTTGATAAAAGATGGCGCGCAAAGCATATAATCTATTGAAATATTCAAAAGTGTTAGATAGATAGATAGATGCCTCTAGTTCAGAGATTTTAAATTTATTTTTAATTTATAAAATGCTTGTAAAAATGTTAGAATTAAATTTAAGTAATTATTCATGAATTTTAATAGTGCGGTTAACGCAAAATAATTAAAAATTTAGTTTTTAATATCATTTTCTAAGTTGTCGACATTGTCTACGTTGTTGACGTCTGAAAAGCAAAAAATCGGTATGTAATCTACGTGCTAGATTACGTGTCGACAACTACGTAGATTACCTAACGTAATCTACCCGCCCATCCCTGCCAAGTGACTCAAGTGACAATCACTTCAAGTGATGTGACTGCGCACGCAGACAAGTGGGAACAACATCTCAATAGTATTGTTACACAGAGTATTTAGTTACCTGTGCAATTCGTTATTCGACCAGCACAGTTGTTTATGTTGGCCGAAAGTTAAATAAGGCGGAGAAAATTCGGTATAGAACTTTACACCACGTTCCATGAGGCTCTGGCTATTACGTCTAAATAGCGATCCCGTATATGTTCATCTTTGATGTATGACCTGGGGGTCAATTCGCGTTCCGTGAAATAATGAAAATGAAAAGTTTTTTTCATTGGCAATCTAGTAGTTTGAATTCTTTGTACGTAATTTGAAATTTTACTGTGTGAAATCGCAATTTCTTATGGGGAATGCAAACCTACTCGATTCCTAATGAAAAAAACTTTTCATTTTCATTATTTCACGGAACGCGAATTGACCCCCTGATCGCGGTTATGATGGATCGGTTCACTCGTTCCGAATTTCTGATGCATCGCTGAAAAATCATTCTTCACACCATATTTTTATAGTACTATAGAGACACATTTTAAACAACTTTCTTTCTAGAAACTGACATCATTTTTCAACAGAGACTGGATGCCATGGTTCCAGAATCACGAACCGTTATAGTGGTCTAAGGCAATTGGGGAAGTATTGGCGTCTCAGAATATCAAAATTTTGTTATACCTTGATGATGCGCCGACACATCGTTTGGGCTACGTTGTACAGCCCAAACGGCATAGCGACGACCTGGTACAGCGAGCGTCATTGGTCGAACAAAGTTGTCTTATCGCATGAGTCCCGATCGACGGGTACCTACCAAATTCGCTGAATGGGAATTGCTTTATGCTTCTGCATATCATTTTCAGGAAGCAGATCAATATTTTCCAACCGGTTGATCATCATAGGGACCAAATAAAATAAGTCCCAAAAATCGACAACGGGATAAGTACAATGGTTGGTTCAAACCTGGAGCATGTCTATTCATATGGATTTCAATAAATCCAATAAATCCATCTACGCCATCACCAAAACGACTTTGGGTTTTCCACGTCAGTTTTTTATAGACGTTCTGGAACATTGGGCTGCGTGGGACTGTAGAGTGACGTCGAACAACGCTGGTGTGCAAGTTTTTTATGGTCAACCTAATTTTATGGTTTGTTATGGTCCACCTGATTTTCTACCGCACCCAAAAATAAAAACCATAACCATATTAAACTGCATTTGGTACACTCAGAAAAAAATATGATAAACACATGATTGCATTTACCATAATATCATCATTGTATGTTAAATACAATTATTTAAATGATTGATTTTATCATACTATGATATTCTTGATCATTTTTCTTGATCTTCTTCATCATAACAATGATGATCACTCAAAAAAAAATTTTTTTGTGGTCATCATTGTTATGATGAAGAAGATCAAAAAAAATGATCAAGAATATCATAGTATGATAAAATCAATCATTTAAATAATTGTATTTAACATACAATGATGATATTATGGTAAATGCAATCATGTATTTATCATATTTTTTTCTCTGAGTGTAGAAGGGGAAAAATAGACTAGTAATTTCTTTTTCCTTCTCTTACTTCCCAGTATGCAATTATTCCACTGTGTGGAAAAAACTGCTCAAATGTCGTACAAAACTCCGTGCTACAAAATATCAAAGACACAAAAATATTGATTTTGGAGAAAAATATTTGTTTTTCTCTTTCTATCTCGCGGTAATATTATTTTCGTTTTATAAGTTTCTATTGTATCTTTTATTTTCAGTTTCTTCTGACAAGTCGACGTGCACGGTTGCACTACATAATTAGTTTTTTTACTTTAAAGTGTTGTGTTTCATTATAATGTTTTTCGATTTGTTAAAGTAAATAATTTTAAATTTAAATATATAATAATAATTATTAACTTATTTAGTGATCGCGATATGCAAATTTTAACTAAAAAGGTAATAGAGATCTGTCTCACAATGGCGTCGTCGCGAAATACATTTACGTAGTAAATTTTCAATGATTTTTTTTTCAAGATCTCAATATGCTGGCGGATGCAATACAACGTGGCGGATGCAATACAACGTGGCGAATGCAATACAAAACTTAATTTATGAAATTTAAATATGTAAATAAATTTTCTATGTTTTTTTGTACACAAACAAAAAATAATGTGAATAAAATATTAATATTTATTTTATTATAAATGGAAAATTTTGTTTTATTTCGGATAAGAATTATCATTTATTCTGTGTTTTTTTTCTCTTTTTAGTTGGGATTCACACCGACACCGGCATTTTTGTGACACTTTTCTTTGGCGGGGAGTACTAATTTCCGCGTGATACACATGATTCTTTCCATAGAAGCAGTGTGGTTTTAGAACGCGAATGTAAATGGAATTCCGTCGGCATTGCATATTGGGTTATTCAAGTTTGTAGTCATGTCGATTACTGAAAAGTGGTTGACAAATCAGTAGCTAACCGGTAATTGAACCATCATCAAAAGGGGGAAAAAAGAATCACAAAATATTGTTTTGCTTGTTCATCATCTTCCAGAAAAGATGAACCCGCTGTCTTTTTGTTCATATTGGACTTGTGTAACCATAACTCGGGGTTATTTGAGGGTTGTTCTGGTTTCCTTTATGCTTCTTTTACACGAGCTAATAAATTTTCAACTAACTACGATGGTTTGTTTTAAGTGTGTGTTCCAAAGAACCATTTACAGTTGAACATTTTCGAAAAACAATCTATAAATTTTATTTTATAAGAACCACAAAATCTAACAGATTTTCATAAAACTGGAACTGCTCTCACATTTGTTTTTATTTTGTGTATCAATTTTCCAATTTGTGTTTGCTCATACCAAGCCTTGTGAGGTTCCATATTAAAGAACCAAATGCTGGTTGCCTTCATATGTTTATATTAGATAGATATTGCGTATGGCCCCTAGTTGGATTCAAACTCAGTAATCCCTGTTTCAAATAATTAAACTGCAACCACTGCATCACTTTTTTTACCAGATTATAAAATTTTTTAAGATAAACTTTTTCAACTTCGTAATATTTATATTATACACGGAAATTCTTGGTAGTTCTATCTCAAGCAGAAGCAGGTTGTGCGAAACATAAAATCTTTCATAAATATTTAGCAAACACATGCACCATTAGTGTCATTAACCCAATGGTCAAACATTTTCATCCAACTGTTGAGTGTTCTATCTATCTAAAATGTAGACAAACTAACGCTAGCTATTTCTAATTGATAAATGTAGCGTTACGGTGATACCCAGATTAGAATAGAATCAGCTATGCTACACACAATTTTGGTTTCTGGATTCAAACTATTGCGCAAACGATTTTAATTTTTAATTTTAAACCCTTATTTTAAATTAAATCATTAAAATTTTTTGTCTTGTTTTATTCTTTTCTCTCGAAAATAAAATTTAAACAAAAATCTACATCTCAAAAATGTCCGTAAATTTTTTTATTTTCATTTCAATTTTTTTCATTTCGGATTCACGGACAAAAATTTTATTACGCAATCCGAAATGAAAAAAATTGAAATGAAAATAAAAAAATTTACGGACATTTTTGAGATATAGATTTTTGTTTTAATTTTATTTTCGAGAGAACAGAATAAAACAAGACAAAAAAATTTAATGATTTAATTTAAAATAAGGGTTTAAAATTAAAAATTAAAATCTATATATTGCGCAATAGTTTGAATCCAGAAAACCAAATTATAGTGTAGCATGGCTGAATGATCTACACATGATCGTAAAATATGTGATTCTATAAATACATATGTATGTATGAATATAAACTTATTTTGGAAAACTCAAAAGTTCAAAGTTATATTGCATATTTTTGAGAATAGGATAATTTAACTACAGAGATATTTTGTTTTTTTTGCGTTTCCTAGAATTTTGAAACTGCTATTCAGAAATTATGAATTTAATAATTTATCCCTTTTGTGATTTACTAACACAATTGTGAGAGTACGGCAAAAGTACCATGTCAAAAATTTATTTTTGTATGTGTTTTGAACCAACTTACACATTTGCGCATTCCTTTCAAACTTATTTCGTCCGAAAAAAACACTATAACTATACATACAATTGTGTTGGTTGTACTTCAAATCAAGCGAATTTTTTTATTAAAAACGCCATTACATAAGGGGTTTTGGACAAAAGGGTTTGAGATATAGACAATCCGCAATGCCAGTCATAACTTTTGTCTTTTGTCTTCACCAAAAATCGAACGAATCACAAAGCAAGCGCTCTACTTACTTTGCTATGGAGGGCGACAACGATGTGGATGTAAAAATTGAAGCAAGTGTGCATGGCAACGTTTTATTTTTTATAATGAATGAAAAGAAAAAGCATCTAATGCTATTATTTTAGTTTGGAACTGTATTTTATAAGATATATAGTTTTAATAAAGAAATGTAGCGTTTCGATTTTATAACATAATCGGGATTTGTGGGATTTCACAATTCCGGCATAGTTCCGATAGCATAATTCCGATGGCTCATGGCCTGACCGAGCAGTACTACACTGCTTACGAAGAAGTCATAAATTGGGGCGATTATGGCCTTAAATATCTGAAAAAGTTGTAGCTAACGATGGAGAATACTTTGAATAAAATACATTGTACCAATTTCTCTGAATGAAGCTTAGAAGTTTAAAAAAAACTCAAAATTTATTTGTACCTCCAATTATATAATTTAAATTCGATGTTATAAATAATTTAGAATTACTATGTACCTGCAACACATCATAGCTCAAACATTTAGGCTGTTTGTCTACAATTAACATTTTTTGCTGGAGTTAGAGGATTGATTTAATTATTCAGAATGTTAAGAAGACCGTGAAGCGGATCGGAGTCCTTCAAATTATCCTAATATTTTTATATTGTATATAGATACCATCTTCATTAAGCAGCAGTTACTATTATTTGTAAATTCTTCAGTAATTCAGTATTAAATTTACTTGCATTTGCTTTACAATTAAATTTATACTACATAATATTTCATAGGATATCACACACTCACAAAATAAAATTAGTGTTTATTGCTTTATATTGTGCTTTAATGGATTGCATTCTTAAACTTGGATACTAATGTTTGTTCTGTTGTGGCCTTGCGAAAGAAAAAATCACAATCAGAACTTTTAGTATTTCGATTGATTTGAATAACTAATTATAACGAGCATTCGAGTCGATTCAGTAAAAAGTACGTTAAAACATAATATAAACACAATCGGGAATGTTTATTGACCATGAATATGTCGTACTTTATTTTAATTTAATATTTTTCATGAACAATTTCTTGTAGGTGTTTTAGTTAAAATTTTTAATGGTTAAAAAATTATTAATTTTTAAATTAACAAATTCAAAGGGAAATTAACCGTCATCTTTTCCAAATCCATAGAAACTTCGAATCATAAAAATACTTTTTTTTATTTTTCATTGTGCTTCTAAAATATTTTCTGTTTATTTAGTATTTTCTGTGCCTATAATCACAAACAAAATAGCAATCAGACCTGCAAACCAATAGTAACTTTATGTGTAAATCAAATTCTCGATGTCGTTACAAATGGAAAAATATTTCGAGCGGCTGTTAGTAGAAATGCTTAGCTAAAACTCAAACCCTATGTGCTCAATATACATCTCGCTCAATATATTTATTCAACGCGCGCGACAAAATAATTTTTTTTTATTTGTGTGTACAGTATAAAAGAAACAAAAGGAAAAATACAAATTCAACGTGTTTTTTATTTTCGTTTGAAAATATCCTTTCTCTTATTGTATGTTTTAAATTTAATAAAACAGAATGTTTTGAAAACTAAAACGCACGTATTATGTATATACTATACATATACTAGATGTATATACATATGTACTATTTAAAATAAAATGTGTGCACGATCGATAATTTCTTGTCGTTTAGGTATATAAAATTTAAAAAACATGTGATCATGAAAAGAAAGAGGATCTATTTTCGATGTATGTATGTATGTATATATGTACGTATATACGTATATACAATGATTATGGTTTGGTGTGCTGCATGAAATATAGTTTATAAAAAAGAAACAAATATTTGGAGGAAAGGATACGAAACATCAGAAATTTATGAACGAAAGGGAAAATATTATAATTAAATTGTTTTTTACTGATCGCAGTAAACATTTAGATATACATATTACATATTTGTGTTTAGTTACATTATGTATATTTTATATGCCTATCTATACTGATTGGTCGAAATTAAATACATACATTCATTACTAAATTTTTCCTAAGTGTACTATAAGGATGATTGATATATGTTCTAAATTCAATAATATTAAAATTCCTAACAATTTTATAAATGATTTTAATTTTGAGAAAAATAATAAAATCAGCTTAGAGCGGAAAGATGCCTTAGGGAGGATGTACTATGTATTTGGATTTGCATCTAAAAAATTGGTCAAGCATATATAGTACATTTTTGTTAACACTTTCCCCTTATTCCATATTATCTGAAGCATAGTATAGTATTTGAATTGTTTCAAATAAAAGCTAGTTATTGATTTTAACCAAATTTGCAAAAACATTAATATTTCGAACTCGGTTGTGATATATAGAATTATGAGTATACACAATATCCTTGGAATTCCATTTTTAAACTTCTAACCCCAAGTAAAAGCCATCCTAAGGTTTAAAAATGAAAATAAATAAATTTCGTTTTTTGTTGTTTTCAACCGAGTTACAAGCTTACATTATAAGTACACTGCAATTTTTCAGATACCAACCACCACTTATCATGAAAACTACACCAAATTTCTCTAGAATAAATGGCCACTTTTTTGGCAATTTCAAAAATAGACATTTCAATATCGGATATTGGGTATCGCTTTATAATCCTCATCAGAAGTGCAATTCGATTTTTAAGTTGTAACTTGGAACTTTAAATCATGGAAACAAATTTATTTAGCCACCCACTTTATTTATTAGGTATATAACTTAATTTCTACAGATTTTTTCACGGTATTCTGTGGTTTTTGTAGGATCGGACGCAAGGTTTCAGAACAACGAACGACAAGTTTACGTGAGTTACATAACCTCTCAGAATAGCAGAGTTTAGGATTACAACTGATAAACAGCACATTCGGCACTGCATTCTATACGAATTCCAACAAGGAAAAAATGCTTCTAAGGCACGGGAATCAATTTGTAGTGTTCTTGGTGCCGACCTTGTGTCTTATGAAACGTGTAATTATTGGTATAAACGTTTTAGAATTAGTGACAGCCTCGAAAGTTTGAAGATGTGCGAGCTAACCTGGAATCTACAACAGCAACAGGCATAACTCAGAAAAAACGAATATCTAAATAACATACTGCCTAATAATTGGTTTCATCTAAGATTTCAATTCCTAAAAATCATAAATAACTATCAAATGTTTAAATTCTCCTAAACTTCTGAAAATTTAAATAAATTTTAAGAAATATGTACTACGGACTTGGAGCAAAATATTTTCTTGATTGATTGATTGATTGATTCTGAATGTACGACCAAGTTCTTACACAGGAGCTCCCGGTTGACGCCGGGCCCACCGTACACTCTTTTTTACATATAACAAAACCGAAGGATTGGATAGGTTAGTTAAGTGGGACAGAATCGGCCCGGTTACAGACACCTAGGTATAGCCGATAGTTAGTAACACAAAGACAACACAATTCTAATCTACTAGAGAAAAGATAAAGGTTTAATAGGTTTAATGGATAACGATGGTATTGGTCTTCAACAATTGCTTCTTTAAATCAGCAACCTAAGAAAAAGTGATATTATTTCACATGTATCCGGAAATTTCCTAAATTTTAATTCTAAATTAATACTTTTCGGCTTCCTAAACAAAACTGATTAATTGAATCGCCCCGGTTCCAGGCACCTAGGAAAAGTTGATAGTTAATAATACAATGACAACACAATTCTAAACTACACAATCAGCAATTAATATTTCAAATGAATATCATTTGACAGGTATCTGTAGATTTCCTGAAATTTAATTCTAAATTAATATTTTCCGGCTTGATAAATAATATAAACAATAATTAATATAATCCTCCTGCACCTCCACAACTTACAACAGAATTTCCTGAAACCACAGTTATTTTAATAATAATAAAAATTACTCTAAAATCCATTAGTATTTAACCCTTGAATTCGGCAACCACGAAAACTTCAAAAAGTTGCGAAAATATGTGAGACAAGGCAATGGCTCCGGGAAAACTATCAATGCCAGATTAGATTAACTACCGGATTGGATATTTCAAATAATTCTAGTTTATTTCGAAAAAATTTCCAAAGAATATTCGATTCAAGTATCATTATACTGCCCAGAGGCGGTATGTTGCACCATCACCTCGAATTGGGAAAAGTCGAATTCGAAAAAAGTCGAATCGAAAAAGTGACAGTTGTATATCTTTTTTTGCTTTTCGAAAATGATACAACATACCGCCATTCGAGTTTTTCGAATCTCGATTCAAAGCGATGGCACAACACACCGCCCTAGGATATTGATACCATTCTCAATGGAACTTTACCATTCCTCAACCAATAACTTTCAAATATGGTATTCAGAATTGGATTGGAACTCTAGCATAATGCTCAATGGAACTAGGCCATCTCTCAACAAATGATGATCAAATACGGGAAACAAAGCCAAATTTGACGAAATTTTGGGATTCGGCTATAATGAATGGAACCAGGCCGTTTCCCAACCGAAATCCTTCCAATTCAGCTTGAAAACCTGGGCTAGGATTCTAATAAACTAGGCTCAACTTGTATATTGGGATTGTATCGTATCTTCTTGATGAAGTTCTAAAATTCGACCATTCTGAATAGAACTTGGCCATATCCCAACCAATTATTGTCAAATCAGGTAAGCAAAATTGGATGTGAATTTAAAAATGGATTTTAGAGAAGTTCTGGAATCTTGCCGTGCTAAACACTTTCTTAACTAATTATCTTCGGGTCTGGTATGTTGAGCTGAACCGGGATTCCAACATAAACCCCGGATGAAGTTCTGGATTTTTTACAAAATAAGGCTGAAAATAATCGGTCAAGGAATTATCCTAATGCTCCACTTACCCGTCAACAAGACAACCCGTTGAGAGATGACCCAGCCAAACTCAGCCTCACCAAAACTAAAATGTGCTGGAATTCAGTCCAAAAATTATTTTATGCATCTTCCGCAGTATACTGTCTAAAAATAGATTACGCAACAATTCCGCACATCACAATCAAACAAAAAGATCATGATGTACATGAAGTGGCGGCACGAATGGAGGATAGAACTCAAATCAATCGATATTCGAGAAAAGATAAATTCTTTTAGTGAAAATAGTGCCAGCAGTGAGCAATCTAAAAAAATAGTCAACATTAAAAGCCCGAGGCACATCAAAGATTTGCTTGTCGTTAAACACAAAAATAAAAATTAAACACCATTTTCCCTTTGCCATGCCGGCCTCATCCCTTTAAATCAGTCTACAAAAAAAAGTATTGAATATTTACACATACACCCAAACCTGTTCCTCCACGGTGTTTTTCTTTTTTCCACAATTTATTATTTTTACACAGAGAAAAAAAAATAAAAATAATATGTATTGGCAATTGTTTCAATCTTAGTTTTAGTGTTATTTAAAACAAAATTTAATTAATTTTTAATAAATAGTTAAAAATGATTTATCAAGCACTGCTGCTCGTTTAGTTAAATTTAAAAATTGAATTTTGTGTATTGGGTAAGTCAAGATTTTCATAACGCAAACCATTACAGACAAAAATAAATATATTACAACGATTTGCAAAAGGTGAAGGTTCTACATCGGTCAGCAAAAGCTTTAAGTTGAACGAAGGTACAATTCCAACAATTAAAAAAGGAGAAAGATATTCGTAGTTGTGTCAGATGATACCATTATATAGTAGCGCATTCTCATATACTAGAAACGCGGCCATTGAAAATATGGAAAAGGGATTGTTTACATTTATTGAAGATCATAGCCAAAAACGTATATCTTTGAAATGTATTACTAAGGAGAAAGCCATAAGCATTTATGAGAATCTGAAACAACTGGAACCATCAACGTGATCCCAGTTAGACTAAAAAATATGTTACAAGTAACGGGTGGTTACAAGAGTTTTTACGAAGACATGCCATTATTAATAATTTAAATTAAATGTGAAACAGCATCGGCGGATGCTGCAGCTATTACAGAATATTCTTCTAAACTTGCAAAATAATTGAAGACAGTGAATATACGTCTGATAAAATTTTTAACACTGACAAAACCGGCCTGATTGTGTTAAAATTGTAGACACTGCTCCATCAAACGTAGCCGATGAAATGTACACCGAAATAATCAACAAGCAGTTGGCGATGAGAAATTTTGCAACTCAGTCACCATTGACGATATTCTTTGAAACGTATCTACCGTGTAAATACAGACCTGGGTGTATTGCAAATTAAAAGAATTAATCATAAACACATCGTCGCTTTGGTGCAACAGTGACACAACTCAAATTTCACTCATTTCTAAGATATTCGTATCAATCGATACCTAATAATTCATATTATTATAATTTTGTATCAAAACACACTCTCTTAAGCAGTTATTTCAAGGAAATAAGGTAAAATTCCATGTTAAAAATCACTCAGTTAACGAGAGAAATTAACGTTTCTTAACATATCTTACTTTTGGAAGTTATCTTAAGATAATTTCCAAAATATTAAGGAATTATAAAATTTAAGATCCGCTTGAAGTTGTAGGAATAGAAAAAATATTATTTTACTAATCAGAATGTATTTTTATTTAGTTTTGAAAAACGCTGCTTTTACAAACAATGTTAAGCGATTTTTTCAAATCGCTCTACTGAATAATTAAAAATTTTGAGTTGTGTCACCGTTGCACCAAATCGACGATATATACATTAAAATAGTATTTATATGTTATAATAATGTTCTAAATTAATTATTAAAATAATTATAAAGAGGTAAAAAAAAGTCAATCATATATAAATATACACATAGGTAACTAAACATATCCATATGTATAAATACAGCCGTACATACTCATATACGCATATGCATACACATGCATACACATGAAGGTTAATAATTCGCTCGTTAAAATGTATTATTCATTCTCTACACCGACGAATAGTGTTACCCTTGAGATATACTCGATACGACCGACGTGACTCAAAAGTGAAAATTTATGATTTCAAACTACAACAATTATATTTGACGCGATTAACGAGTCCTCATTAGGCTATGGAGAATAACGTTTTTGACATTTAGAATCGTCGCCGTCACGTCGAGTATATCTCAAGGGTTATTTGTAATGCTATTCAATAAAAATAATGAGAAAAAACAAAATATACATATTTAGTTTTACTATTTACTTATGAAAGATAATGTAGAGAGAAGTTATATTCTCTCTTCGTTCAATACAGACAACAATACATTTATCCATTCCTATGTTCGCTTTCTTATTCAAATAGAATTAAGTAAAACAAAAGAGCACTAGATCCCGTTCGTTAACAAATATAATGACATCAATCCTTTTTGTTTCTCATTAATCGCTCACTATTCGTTTTTTACCGCACAACATTTTTTGAAATTTCAAATTTGAAAGAGCAAAGAGAAATAGCATACAAAAAATGCATATAAAAATGGACGAAAAACTAATAATAAGCAACTAAGAGCATGTAGGTAGCAAGCATACTGGCATAAACACAAACACCGCATTCTTTTATATTTACTACGGACTTGGAGCAAAATATTTTCTGAACAGTTATTTTTCAGTAATTATCTTCTCCTGTACTAAATATTAATTTATTACATTAATATGCCCAGCACCAAGTGAATTTTCTGAAACTGGTGGTTATGTAAATGTATTTAATTAATGTGTAGTAATCTATCACCATACCATACATGACATACTTTAGTCATATATAGTCTACTGAGATTGTCACAGATTTTAGTGAGGCCTCATTAAACCTTTTATGAAACATGTCTTTGTTTTTGATAAGACTTCAGTAGGCTGAACTTGCTCGACATGTTTAAAGAGTTCGTAGTATAAATATTTTTTGTATAAGGCCTCCTGCCTGATGACATAAATCAAAGATAAGATCACGCACACCGCACGGAAGTCCAGAAAATACTCGAACTCAATTCAAATAAAATTAATTAATTTAAAACGAGTTCATAATTTTGAATTACAATAGAACAAAGAAAAATATTTTGAATATCAGTGAAACTAGCTTTATTGGATTGATAATTTTATGCCATTAATGCTTGAATATGATTGTGGCCATATGGCTGGTGCGTAGATAGCGCAATCTGCATGTCCAATTTTCACACACTTTTCGCAGCAAGCGTAGACAAGTGACTTAACATATCCCCAAAGAAAATAATCTAATGGAGTTAGATCACACGATCTCGGTGGCCAATTAACAGGACTATTATGTTGAATTAGTCTTTCATCAAATGTTTCTTTGATTAAATTAATTGTATTCCGCGTTGTGTGGCTTATGGAACCGTCCTGTTGGAACCACATATCAGCAAGATTAATGGCAGCCAATTGGGGTACAAAAAAGTTAGAAATCATGTCTCTATACCGTTCACTGTAAGATTCCACCCATCATCGTTTTTGAAGACATATAGACCAGAGAGTCCGCCGGCCCATAAAGCGCACAAAACAGTGATTTTCTATTGATATAATGGTGTTTCAAAGGCAAAGGCTTCTAGATTATCTTCACTCCAAATCCAATTCTGTTTATTAACGTACCCATTCAACAAAAATTGAGCTTCATCGTTGAACAAAATTTTGTTTGGAAAATCAACATCAATAGAATTAGTGCTTCAGCCGATCGGCCGATTTGGCAAGCAGTGCTATGGCGTAAGTTTATTCATTATATATATATATATATATATATATATATATATATATATATATATATATATATATATATATATATATATATATATATATATATATATATATATATATATATATATATATATATATATATATATATATATATATATATATATATATATATATATATGGTAATCACACCACATGGCTTATTGCAGCCATGCAACTACAAATTAAAAACCTCAGGCAGTCCAAACTTAAGAGCTTAACTTGTGCTCCGTTTGGACCACTTAGGGGAGCGGTACGACCACCAAAAATTTTACAGGTCCGGGGCGGTATGTTGTACCATCACTTCGAATCGAAATTCGAAAAAAGTCGAGTGGCGGTATGTTGTATTATTTTCGAAAAGCAAAAATGATACAACTTTCACTTTTTTGACGCGAATTTTTTCGAATTCGATTCGAAGTGATGATGATACAACATACCGCCCCTGTTGTTTATTTGTGACAAGAAGCCTATACAATTTTGGTGATTGTAGCACTAACCGAAGTGGTGCAACCGGCGTGTAACTTAAGCTCCTAACCTAAGTCGTGCGTGATTGGTTGAGGCATTATAAGGCAACTCTAAATATTTAGTGTTCACATACGAATTAATCACCCATTGAGATAGCGAATTTTTATAAATACCTTAAAAATTATTAAACGAATCAAAATTTAATCATGCATTCTGATTACACTAATCATGGGAGATGAATATGATTACATGTATCATAATAATAATAAGCTCCGTTTTCACTGATTGACATAATTAAACAAATAGTATTTCTTATTATTGTATGATAGGGAATATCACAATAATTTTATAATGATTTCTATTATTATAATATGGTAAAGGCAATCATGTGTTTATCATATTTTTTCTGAGTGTAGACGCTGACTCATTTTCTATATCAGTATATAGGTTTAAATGGAGCTTGTATCGTGAAGAATTACATTTGTACATTTTGCTTAGAAGGAAAATTATGCAAATCATTGATCGAAATATTAAAAGTGTTTGTCTCATGAATTCCTTATTCAATCAGTAAAGGGTGTGTTTTATAGCTTCACATCGTTAAGTTTGCAACATTGTTTTGTTTGACAACCGAGTTTACAGCTAACATTTGCTTTGTCATTAGTTTGATTTGCCATTTCATAATGAATAAACTTACGCCATAGCACTGCTTGCCAAATCGGCCAATCGGCTGAAGCACTAATTCTATTGATGTTGATTTTCCAAACAAAATTTTGTTCAACGATGAAGCTCAATTTTTGTTGAATGGGTACGTTAATAAACAGAATTGGATTTGGAGTGAAGATAATCTAGAAGCCTTTGCCTTTGAAACACCATTATATCAATAGAAAATCACTGTTTGGTGCGCTTTATGGGCCGGCGGACTCTCTGGTCTATATGTCTTCAAAAACGATGATGGGTGGAATCTTACAGTGAACGGTATAGAGACATGATTTCTAACTTTTTTGTACCCCAATTGGCTGCCATTAATCTTGCCTATATGTGGTTCCAACAGGACGGTTCCATAAGCCACACAACGCGGAATACAATTAATTTAATCAAAGAAACATTTGATGAAAGACTAATTCAACATAATAGTCCTGTTAATTGGCCACCGAGATCGTGTGATCTAACTCCATTAGATTATTTTCTTTGGGGATATGTTAAGTCACTTGTCTACGCTTGCTGCGAAAAGTGTGTGAAAATTGGACATGCAGATTGCGCCATCTACGCACCAGCCACATGGCCACAATCATATTCAAGCATTAATGGCATAAAATTATCAATCCAATAAAGCTAGTTTCACTGATATTCAAAATATTTTTCTTTGTTCTATTGTAATTCAAAATTATGAACTCGTTTTAAATTAATTAATTTTATTTGAATTGAGTTCGAGTATTTTCTGGACTTCCGTGCGGTGTGCGTGATCTTATCTTTGATTTATGTCATCAGGCAGGAGGCCTTATACAAAAAATATTTATACTACGAACTCTTTAAACATGTCGAGCAAGTTCAGCCTACTGAAGTCTTACCAAAAACAAAGACATGTTTCATAAAAGGTTTAATGAGGCCTCACTAAAATCTGTGACAATCTCAGTAGACTATATATGACTAAAGTATGTCATGTATGGTATGGTGATAGATTACTACACATTAATTAAATACATTTACATAACCACCAGTTTCAGAAAATTCACTTGGTGCTGGGCATATTAATGTAATAAATTAATATTTAGTACAGGAGAAGATAATTACTGAAAAATAACTGTTCAGAAAATATTTTGCTCCAAGTCCGTAGTACATATTTCTTAAAATTTATTTAAATTTTCAGAAGTTTAGGAGAATTTAAACATTTGATAGTTATTTATGATTTTTAGGAATTGAAATCTTAGATGAAACCAATTATTAGCAGTATGTTATTTAGATATTCGTTTTTTCTGAGTTATGCCTGTTGCTGTTGTAGATTCCAGGTTAGCTCGCACATCTTCAAACTTTCGAGGCTGTCACTAATTCTAAAACGTTTATACCAATAATTACACGTTTCATAAGACACAAGGTCGGCACCAAGAACACTACAAATTGATTCCCGTGCCTTAGAAGCATTTTTTCCTTGTTGGAATTCGTATAGAATGCAGTGCCGAATGTGCTGTTTATCAGTTGTAATCCTAAACTCTGCTATTCTGAGAGGTTATGTAACTCACGTAAACTTGTCGTTCGTTGTTCTGAAACCTTGCGTCCGATCCTACAAAAACCACAGAATACCGTGAAAAAATCTGTAGAAATTAAGTTATATACCTAATAAATAAAGTGGGTGGCTAAATAAATTTGTTTCCATGATTTAAAGTTCCAAGTTACAACTTAAAAATCGAATTGCACTTCTGATGAGGATTATAAAGCGATACCCAATATCCGATATTGAAATGTCTATTTTTGAAATTGCCAAAAAAGTGGCCATTTATTCTAGAGAAATTTGGTGTAGTTTTCATGATAAGTGGTGGTTGGTATCTGAAAAATTGCAGTGTACTTATAATGTAAGCTTGTAACTCGGTTGAAAACAACAAAAAACGAAATTTATTTATTTTCATTTTTAAACCTTAGGATGGCTTTTACTTGGGGTTAGAAGTTTAAAAATGGAATTCCAAGGATATTGTGTATACTCATAATTCTATATATCACAACCGAGTTCGAAATATTAATGTTTTTGCAAATTTGGTTAAAATCAATAACTAGCTTTTATTTGAAACAATTCAAATACTATACTATGCTTCAGATAATATGGAATAAGGGGAAAGTGTTAACAAAAATGTACTATATATGCTTGACCAATTTTTTAGATGCAAAACCAAATACATAGTACATCCTCCCTAAGGCATCTTTCCGCTCTAAGCTGATATTATTATTTTTCTCAAAATTAAAATCATTTATAAAATTGTTAGGAATTTTAATATTATTGAATTTAGAACATATATCAATCATCCTTATAGTACACTTAGGAAAAATTTAGTAATGAATGTATGTATTTAATTTCGACCAATCAGTATAGATAGGCATATAAAATATACATAATGTAACTAAACACAAATATGTAATATGTATATCTAAATGTTTACTGCGATCAGTAAAAAACAATTTAATTATAATATTTTCCCTTTCGTTCATAAATTTCTGATGTTTCGTATCCTTTCCTCCAAATATTTGTTTCTTTTTTATAAACTATATTTCATGCAGCACACCAAACCATAATCATTGTATATACGGCACCAAGAACACTACAAATTGATTCCCGTGCCTTAGAAGCATTTTTTCCTTGTTGGAATTCGTATAGAATGCAGTGCAACATATATACATATATACATACATACATACATCGAAAATAGATCCTCTTTCTTTTCATGATCACATGTTTTTTAAATTTTATATACCTAAACGACAAGAAATTATCGATCGTGCACACATTTTATTTTAAATAGTACATATGTATATACATCTAGTATATGTATAGTATATACATAATACGTGCGTTTTAGTTTTCAAAACATTCTGTTTTATTAAATTTAAAACATACAATAAGAGAAAGGATATCTGTGGAATTAAACAAAAACAAGATAACTGCAAAAACATAAATGTTGGAAAACCGCATTTAAAGTTTGAAGTCGTAGTGTCTTTCTATGGAACGCAATCGCCTTTTTTGTCGCTTTTCTAAGAAAATAATGAGCAGTTTATAAAACCGGTCTGGGTAATAAATAGAATTGTAAATTCTGCATCGACTGGTTAGAAAAACTGTAAAAGTGGTTATCTGCAGATATCCTGTTTTTGTTTAATTCCACAGATATTTTCAAACGAAAATAAAAAACACGTTGAATTTGTATTTTTCCTTTTGTTTCTTTTATACTGTACACACAAATAAAAAAAAATTATTTTGTCGCGCGCGTTGAATAAATATATTGAGCGAGATGTATATTGAGCACATAGGGTTTGAGTTTTAGCTAAGCATTTCTACTAACAGCCGCTCGAAATATTTTTCCATTTGTAACGACATCGAGAATTTGATTTACACATAAAGTTACTATTGGTTTGCAGGTCTGATTGCTATTTTGTTTGTGCTATAATGTAATACACGCGTACACAATTACACATTTTTTATTTACACATATACATATAACATATCGTATTTATACACGATGAACAAACATATGTTGTCTTTCCTTCGTAGTATTTATCGAAAGATAGAAAAAATCTCAATTCTAAATAACATACATACATACATACATACAAAACAAGAGAAACTATATATTTTACTTTTCTAGCATAATGCGAAAAAACCAATCCTTCTCTTTTTATTATTTTTTATGTTTTTTTATTTTTGCAGCCATTTTGAAAATAAAAATGATCCAACATATATTAAGGCGAATTATTTTGATTGTTTTGTTACGATCGAAGAGTCAATTAAACTTCGCATAACACAGATTGTGAGCAATATTGATAAAGATAATTTGTATTATTAACTATAATTAGTGTATTGCTATTGTAGTAAAGTCAAAAATTTTAGAATAAAAAAGTCCGTTTTATATTATGTATAAGTTAATCTAGCGCACATTTAGGCGAATCAGTACAATTATTGCATAACTAAGTTCCGATTAACGCGCTACCTGGATTTTCATCATCTAAAGATTTTATTCGCATGATGGTACCACTATTAAATACATTCATTTTGGTTCGAATGTACTCGTATAATTTTTGGAGAGCATTCGGGATTATTCTCGAAACAAATATTTGGTATATAAAATTATAAAGGCGTAAATTGATGTTGAATGACGAGTCTTATTTCAAACGCGATATAGTGAAGTTTAAATAGAGTGATAATTAAATAGTGTGTTATAATTGGAATATTTTGTTGTTAATTTTTTGTTGCGTAATTTTTGTGTTGTGGAAATAAATTTGCGAGTGTTCAAATTTAAAGCAGTTGTTTTTATTCATAAATCCAGAGATTCGAACCTTGAGTGACAAGGCGCAAACGTAACAGTAGCTTACTGACAAAAGCGAATTCTACATTAAAATTTTGTAAGCACAATGAAATGTAAAAGTAATTTTGTTTCAACCTCCGTACATATTTACAATAAAATTTTGTGTGGAATTAAACAAAAATAAGTATCTGCAGATAACCACTTTTTCAGCTTTTATAACCAGTCGATGCAGAATTTGTAATTCTATTTACTACTCAGAACAGTTTTTTATGTTCATTATTTTCTTAGAAAATCAGCAAAAAAGCGATTCCCTTCCATATACACTACGACTTCAAACATTAAATGTGATATTCCAACCTTTATATTTTTGCAGTTATCCTGTTTTTGTTTAATTCTACAGTTTTATTTGTTTAACATAAACATTTTAACTGAACCATGTCTGAGTAGTTTAATTGTTTGGTATAGAAAAATACATTACATAAATTAATTTTTACAATTTTTATGTAATTTAACTTAATTTCATTTGTTCGAAATCGATAACTAAGATAGAATGGTTGAAAATGTATTCATTACCTCACTTAAGGTAATAAATAAATTTTGAACCACTCTATCGCAGTTATCGTTGTAGACCAAGTTAATTTACTAGAAACAATTTAATTAACCTTCATCAGTTATAAGCCAGATTTTACGAAGTATGTGCACCTTGCGGTTTAAACCAAAATTGTTTTACTACCTCGAATACCTGGTGTATGTCATAAGCAAAATGTCCGCGCTATTACCGTACACTTATAAAGGGAAACACCGTGCATTTGAAATATCTTATGTTGGCGTAACGTATGCGTTAATATTTGGTTACAGTTTAGTATATTTGAACCAAAAGTGTCGTGATGATACAGTGTTGAGTATCAATTTGGATTTTATATCCGCAATTCCGTCTCATGTAGGGATAACTATGCATTTCAGTGAACTAATAACGAATCTTGTTATTTATGTAGCAACGTTGATCAATATTAGTAGGAAAATCGCAGCACTCAATCAGCTGATTTATTTTAAAGGAAAACTATTTCACCAAGTGTCGGAGGATAAGCACCAGTCGGCATTATTTAAATGTTTTCTAGTCATTCTATATAAGGAGATAATTTTGTTGATCGTTATGATAGTATGCGGTTATTTTGTATTGGGTAACGTTTACGTACATGGAATAACGTTGTTCCAGCATTTCATATTTTTACTAAATGTTGTCGTGAGATACATTGCTATCACAGAGTTTACATTAATCGTTTTACGTATGCATTACTTGTATGAAGTGTTGAATTCAGAACTTGCTGAACTGTGTAAAAGTATTCGTCTGACTAGCAATATTTCATACCGGGATTTAACTAAAATTTGTGATCGATTATCTGAATACTCTGCGTTGCATGTTGAATTGCGTAATGTCTCAAAGCAAATAGTCAAAGCATATGGTCCTCAATTTGTTGTAATTATTGGCGTACTATTTTACAGTGAAATTTTGTACGCTGAAGTTGCTACGATTTTTTTGTTGTCGCATAATTTGAATAAGAATAATGGGATGTTTATAAGTACAATTTTTAACGCCATTTTGGTACCCATACATTTGGCTGTAGTCATTCAGGTGTGTCAATATACGCAAGCAAAATCGGAACAGACGGGTCTTATTCTGAGTCAGTTGAGTAATTTGGTTACAAACGAGCACCGCTTTAATGATATTGTAAGTGTTCCAAACTACGCAGCCGCCAGCATTTTATAAATCATTTTAAAAAATTTCGAAAAGAACTAAACAAAACTTGTTCATAATTAATCTTTTAATTTCTCTTTATCATTTCAGGTGGAATCGTTTTCATTATCGCTGGAACAAAATAAATTTGAAATATCAATATGTGGACTATTTTCGGTAAACTATGAATTGATGTATTCTATGGCAGCCTCAATGACAAACTACCTGATCATATTGGTACAATATCAATTAGAATTTTCAAAACGTGTCAGTTAGAATCACTTTTAAGTATGAAGTTTCGTGCTATTAGTTGATAAAAGAATATCAATAAAATATTGAGGAATTAGTAAAATGATTTGTTTTTTGTGAAGAGCTAGTGTACCAAGTAATAGAACCGTGGCAAGCTAAAAATATTAGTATTAATTTAAATAAATTCGTTGTGAGAGGAAACTGCAACCAGAAAAGGGCTTTGTTGTGAACGACACGAACGCATCCATAGTCGCCGGGTGTGAGTCCTTGTAGCGAAGACACCAAATAACTTGTCGATTTGTCGTATACTCATTACCAGTTCGCAAGACTTACAATTTCGCACTGAAGGTGATGTGAAATCAGCGCATGCACAGCAGTCGTTCGATATACAGCTACTCTAAGTTCCAGTTTTCAACGACGAATACACTAATTGGATTGAATTCGGGAATCTATTCGTCGGTCTCGTCTACAACCACAAACAGCTGTCGAACTCGCAGAAGTTACATTACTAAAGATAAAATAATTTAGAACCATGCCATTGTACAACATCCTTGATACATCGACCGACACTGTTCGCTGTCTGAAAGTTTTAAGAGTGCCGGTCACCACAAGGGAAATCATCTCAATTAATATCATCACCAATAAGTTAGATCCAGAAAACCATCAACAATGTCCGTATGGAAATGATTTCCATAATCAGTTAGTTGCATGCTCCGATATCATCGTATTCTATCAACTAGTTCATTTGTCGGCACTTCGGTCTCTCAATGTGATCAATTCAAGAGCCATACTTTCAAAGAAAGGTCAAACCTAGTTTGAGAAAAGAGGTTGTGCTTCACCTGATTGCCACACCAATTCGACTTGCAAATCTAGGATGTGCCGGTTTTTCAATAAAAGACACACCGAATCGCCAGCCATCTAATTATCATCTCAAACTCGGGTCACCACAATCCACTTCGCATCGCCATTCACGAACGTACTGCTCGCCACAGTAATCGAATTCGTATCTCACTTTAACCAAAAGATCATCGTTCAAGCTCTGTTAGAGTTAGGATCCGAAGCTTATTTCATATCGGGAAGTACAAAAAATCGCATTGGATTGGAATATGTGCGAACGAAACACCCACTTTTCGTTCAATTACTGAATTTATATTAGACTCGTGAATTGATTCAACATTTTCTATCTTGGTTACAGCCTTCATCGCCGAGAACGTCACAAGCGCACTGGCATCCCAAACAATTGATTCCCATTACTTTTTCCCCAACAACATAAACATTTTACTTAGAGCTGATGTCGTTGGAATGCTTCAAAAGGGAGGTTGCATCAGCGATCTTAGTGGTTCATCTTTCTCAAAAAATACGACAATTGGTTTCATCCTCAAATTAATCAACAGTCCAGTTTAACTGCAACTACCGAAGGTTAAGACAGTATTGGAAGGTAACGAAAGGATTCAGTTCTTCGACTACAACATATGGAATGCCGGTTTTCCAAAAGCGATCATTTGTACAATTCTACTTCGTTTTTTTGTTTCTGTTTATTATTATTTTGAATTTGTCTATAGGGAATACATTTTAATTTATGTGCAATTTTGGCGCCAAAACGTGAGTTACAGTAATTTTTTTTCCAGTAAAAAATGAAGGGTTTAGTATATTACGATTTGCATGAAACAAAGGAGGAGAGGAGAGGAGCACGAAATAAATTTCAGTAAAATAAAATTGGATTTTTTCTTTTTAATTTGAGCAAATGTTGTTTACATATTATGGCTGAACCTTTTTAACCAGTAACTTTTTGTTATTTGCCTGCAATAAGAAGTGAAATTTCTTACAAGGATCAGTTATTCATATATGCAATTGATATTTTAGAATTACGAATTCGAATGAGCTCTAGAAAACCTCTTACTGAAGCTGAAATTCTTGAATGTGGAAGAATTCAAAAGTCGATCGCTCCTTTCAATGTCAAACACCCCATAATTCTTCCAAACGTATATTTGGCCAAATTAATACATTGCTCAGTTTGGTTCGACGAAGATTCTGGATCATCAGGTGCAAAGATTTAGTCAGGACTACAATATATAAATGCACTAAATGCTTTCGACACGAGCCAAAACGGGAAAATCAGAGAATGGCCAACTTACCTGAAGCGCGAGTTACATTTATTCATCCGTTCAATCAAGTTGGAGTCGATTATTGCGGACCATTTAAGATGCATATAACAAGAAGAAGAGGACAACAGCCTATAAAGGGATATGTTTGCATATTCGTATGTTTAAGTACCAAAGCCATCCATATAGAAGTGGTAAGCAGCTTGTCTACAGATAGCTTCCTGGGAGCTTTCAAACGTTTTATTGTCAGACGCGGGATTTGTCATACCATATACATGCAGTGATAATAGCACTAATTTTGTAGGAACGTGAAACGACTTTAGGGAATTATTTAATTTTCTTGAACAAAATCATTAGTGTTTTGTGCTCTTCGTTTTTTACTAGAAATAAAATTAACTGGAAGTTCAATACACCAGCAGCCCCTCACATGGGAGGCATATGGGAAGCTGCGGTAAAATTAGCGAAGGTCCACCTGAAACGAGTCATAGGGCAAGCCATACTTACCATAGAGGAGTTTTCAACGTTAATAATGCAGATAGAAACTGTAATTAATTCTCGACCAATATGCATTAATACGGTGGAAGACGTGGATGCACTTACTCCTGCACATTTCCTGATTGGACGAGTCATCACTGATATATCTGATATGGACGTCACCAAATGAAAGATGGAAACTTGTTTCACAAATCGAGCAACACTTCTGGTCTAGATGGCACAAATAGTATTTGCGTTCGCTTCAAAGAGCAGCCCAATCTAAAGGAAGATGACATAGTTATTCTTGCTGAAGACAACTTATCTACTACCTGTTGGCCTTCAGCTAAAATTATAAAAACACATCCAGGTGATGATGGGAAAGTGAGAGTAGTAACTATCAGGATCGGCAGCTCTTGGAAATTTATTCAACGGCCGATAAATAAACTCTGCAAGTTACCTGAACGAGAACATCTTATTGAATCAAGCGATTCAAGACCGCCGGGAAATGTTGATTCAGCTGTTAATTAATTTGTTTAACTATAAACTAAGATTTTTCATTCAACTTTTTGCTTAAAAATCGATAAAAAAATATGTTGCTCTACCTATTTATCGGGAACCGCTATCGGGAGCACTATCCATTTCAGGGGGAAACTTTAAATTTCCCTTGTTTTGTACAACCCTTAAATCAAAGAAAATTTCAAATTTTGACGTATGTGATATATCATTTTTTCTTGTTTTGTATTGTTAAGAAAATGATTTTTTTTTTTAAAAAAATTATAAAAAAAAAAAAAATAATAAATTTATAATATAATTTAATTTTTATTAAAATTTAAGTACGCTACGTGATCAAATTATTTAGCCGCATACGTACGATGTAATGTTGCGACGGGGTCGGACCGATAACGACCGATTTTTGAAAATTGTACAAGTATCATATCTAGAAAATCGCTAAACGCTATTGATGTGCTATCACAATTCACAATTTTGGACGAATGTACGAGCGCCGTTTCGGTCGATGTCGAAGGATGCATGTAGCAACACTGCGAAAATCAGGAATCACATGATTCACCGTATCCCATCGTAAATCACTATGGAAACACCATGATTACTTTTTACAGATCGATGGCCGTGGCGGTTATGAATTTGGGCCAATCAGTGGAGCAAAAGAAGAGTTTGGGTCTTAGTTTTAGTAAAAACCTTCACAGAAAATTTTCCGGTGGAAGAAAAAGGATAAATAATTTTCCCTATAAACAATTTTAATTATCTAATTTAATTTAAATTTATATCACTGTAAAATTATAATTATTTAAAAAATTTTAATTGTTGTACAGTTCTTGTGTTAGCGGACAGTCGTCCAATTTCATAACATGTATCTAAGGATTTAAAATACATAATAAAATCGTGAAAAATAAGGAAAACTTTAATAAATTATGTTTATAAATCAAAAATATTTTGTATATTGATAAGAAAATTTATTAAATTAAAAAACACGATTTCAACTGTTCATTAATTTTACTTGAACCGCATCGAAATCGTTCATTGTTTCGCGCATTGATGAACCCTTTTTAGGCATGGTATACATATTTGTTGTGGTAAGTAATCGTCGGACGGGATTGTGGATCGCGGTAACACACTATTTATTAGTTCGATCGTGTGAGTATGCTCGTGGAAAAATAGTAATTGCTCTCCGAGAAATTCATTGGCACATAGACGACCTGGAAACTGATCAATTTCGTCTTGTTCATTCAGAAAATATTCGGCTTGGGTTGAAGTTTGGGAACCTTCGTCTTTTATAAAATACTTATCGGAGCATGTGAGTTTTTCATTTGGTGGATCTTCATCTTCTTCAAGGTGTTCTACGAGTTCGTCATCCGGTTCGGACGTTAAAAGTGGAGATTCAACATCTCGCGACTGTTTAGTTTGTGGTAAATCATATTCTTCTAGATAGATAGGTTCCATTCAAGAGATGGACTGTCACATACATTTATTGTCATTGGTTCTTCAGTGTGCTGTCTCTTAAACAGACTTATTGAAGGCATTTTGCTCAAGGTGAAATCATCCTCCGTCTGTGATTTATCGTAACTGGATCGAGGAATCGCTTATCTCCTTCGGGCATAAATTGTTCAATATTTGAAACAAATATTGTTGGGATTCGTACAAGAACGGGCCGCATGTTTTCTTGGGTCTCGAATGAAGTGGCGGATCTTGACTGCCCATTTCTGAGCGCTAGAAAAGAATAGTACATTGGAGTAAAATCTTCTACCTACCTACAGGATCGATATAATTCAATGGAACTTACTAATCCCCATTCTTTGGAAATTCGAAATAATGGACCATACGGGTTTTAAGTTGCGAATTATACGAGATAAACCACCAGACATTCAAATCACTTCGTTGTAGACGATATCGACCCGGAAACCATAAATTTTACACCGATTTACTTCGTCGTCTTTCATCTTCATCGTCATTCTACAAAAGAACCACAAAACAAATTAGGAAATTTAATGAAATTCACGATCAAATCTAACTCATTTACAAGTGTGGGCAACGGTATTTTGAATATTAATGACGTTCGAGAGGCTTTCATTGGAGTAACATTATATTTATAAGTATCACACAGTTGAATTTATCTATGAAAGATCTATGAATTCTTCATGAAAGATGAGCTCAGCCATTATTGATTTGAATCCCTCGAATTTCTGATTGGTCTCTTCGTGATCGTGCTTCATGATGTTTAATGTTGACTCTATTATCGTGATCTGTTGTTGCAGTAGTTTCTGATGATGTTGCTGATTCATATTAATTTTTTCTATGCTCTCTTTGTAGAAGTTTCCGGCACGTTGATCCAGCACTCCAAATAGTTCATTGGCTATTGTGCCAACAAAGTCAAATGGAGACCTTTTTTGACGAGTTTTCTCGTTTCTTCCGAGCGTGTCCATTAGTTCGTTTTGCTCTCTTAGGTTATATTTGCTTAGGTCGATGTAGAGGTTGCGCATTTGACCTGATATTAGACCACAATGGATTGTATGTGTATACGTGGTCTTAGAATGCGTTCTATCTTCGCATATTTCACCTAGTTGACGAGTGGATTTCTCGATATGATTTAATTCTGCCCAATATGTTGTTAGATTGTAGTAGGCTATTAGTCTCCATTTGCCATTGATCAGCATGCCTTGGCCAATTCTATCGAAGTAAATGCCTGGATGTGATGAGAATTTTGAAATGTTGTACTTGGATGATGTTTGTGATGTCACTAGTCCAAATATGCAGAAGATTGAGAGCATGTAAAGCAATAGGTTAGATTTCGTGCCTTTTCTTGTTACTCGTGTTTGTTGTGAGTTATCTGTGCTGTTTGGTGTTGCTTCTTCTGCGATTGTTTCTTGTGGTTCGTCTACTGGTAGAACGGATACTTTTGTAATTGCTCTTTTATATAAAGCATTTCCCGGGCCGCGCATTGTGACTACGCGCACTTATCCGTCTGTTCCCGGGTGTGTTTCTGTAATTCTACCTCTTACCCACTTTGTGGGAGGTAAGTTGTCTTCATTTAATAGTACTAGATCACCTATTTTAATAGTATTTTAATAGTACTAGATCACCTATTTTAAGTTGTGGTCTTGTTTGTAGCCACTTCGGTCTTTGCTGTAATCTTCGGATATATTCATTGCTCCACTTTTTCCAGAAGTCCTGTTTTAGCTTTTCTAACATCTGCCATCTTGTCAAGCGATGAATATTTGATTCGGTTAGATTCTCTTCTGTGACTGTTGTGTAATTAATGTCCTTTATTTCTATCGTTTCTTGTTTTTCTAGCTCGAGATGATTTTGTGTATCTAGCGGGTTCTAATGTTTGTTTCTGAGCCAAGAAGGCCCCGTCCACCATAGTTGATGATTTATTAACTCATTGACCGTTATTCCGCGGCTTGTACAGTCCGCTGGATTGTCTGCTGGTTTGATGTGACACCATTGTCGTGGTTCTGTAAGACTCCTGATCTCTGATACTCTGTTGGCAACATAACTTTTATACTTTTGTATATCCCCTTGAATCCATGAGAGTCAACAATAATCTGTCCATGCGATGGTCGTTGTTTGATACATTTCCAATGCTTGTTTCACTTCTTTGAGTAGCTTGGCTAGTAGAAGCATAGCATTTAGTTCCAGTCTTGGTAGTGTTACTTTTGTCTTTGTTGGCGCTACTCTTGTCTTGGCTGCTATGAGGCTGGTGCTAACCTCGTTGTCTTTGCTGGCGACTCTTAGATAGACGCATGCGGCGTATGCTTGTTCTGATGCATCGCTGAAGCCGTGAATCTCCATCTGTGAATCAGGTGTGCTGTTTAGCCATCTCTGAATTTTAAGGTTGTTAAGATGTTTTAGATTGTCCTTGAATGTTGACCACTGCTGGGCTAATGCGTCGGGTACTCTTTCATCCCAATTGAGACCCATAAGCCACAATTTCTGTAGCATTGTCTTTGGTGTTATAATTACCGGTGCTAGCCACCCTAATGGATCGAATAATTTAGCCGTAGTTGAGAGAAGATTTCGCTTTGTTAGTGGACCACTGAGAATTAGTGTGTTTATGTTAAACTCAAATATGTCCGCTTTGGGTTTCCATAGGAGACCCAGAGCTTTTATGTTTTGGTCGATTTCAATTTTAAGGGACTCTGTGACTTCTCCATTGTTGAGATGTATGTTGTTGCTTGCCCATTTTCTCAAATTGAAGCCTCCTTTTTGAAGTAGCTTAGTGAGTTGGTCTTGAATGACGAGTGTTTCCTTGATTGTATTGCAGCCTGTCATAAGGTCATCGACATAGAAATCTTTTTGTAACCCTTTGCAAGCCGTTGGGAAGTTTTGTTTTTCGTCTTCAGCAAGTTGGTGTAGAGTTTTGACTGCAAGGTATGTAGCGGCTGCTGTTCTGTAAGTAACGGTTTTCAATTGATATTCTTTCAATGTTTTCAAAGGTGAGTCTCGCCAAATAATACGTTGAAAGTCTCTATCTGTTTCGTTTATCCAAATTTTCCGAAACATTTTTTCTATGTCGGCTGTGATGACGTACTTGTGTTTTCGCCATCTCATGACAATAATCCATAAGTCTTGCTGTATTTTTGGACCTATGTGCATTATGTCATTCAATGACTGTCCGCTGGTTGTTTTGGCAGAGGCATCAAAAACGACTCTCAATTTGTTGTCGTGCTTGATGGCTTCAAGACGGCGTGATGAGGCAAGTAGTATTTTCCATCATTGAGTTTTGTTGGATGAACCTCTTCCATATGTTCGAGAAGTTCATATTCTTGCATGAATTCTTTATAAAGTTTGGCTAGTTGTTCGTTCTTTGTGAGCTGTCTCTGTAGTTGTAAAAACCTTGCTGTTGCCATCTTTCTGGAATCTTGTAAGCTCGCGTTCAGACGGAATGGTGTTTCAAGCGTGTATCGACCGCTTGATTCTCTTTTGTGGGAGTCATAGAAATGCTGTTCGCACATTTCTTCTTCAGCAGTGCGGGTTCTTGGTGGATGAAGCTCTTCTGTTTCCCAGAATTTCTTAAGAGTTTGTTCAATTTCCTCCATTGCATCATCTTTGGTTGTCATCGCGGCTGTTTTGGTTACTGGCCCGACTGTTGAGTGTGGATTTGACCAGGGGTTGATTATCGTGTTTGTTTTATGTTTTGATGGTTTTGGACGTAGTTCATTGGCTAGCCTTTTTTCGTTGTATTCTTCATCTTTTTTCCTAGTGCTGTTTTCTTGGAAAGTTTGTTTTGCTGTTGTTGTATATGTGAATCAAAGTGTCTTCCTAAGATTATCCATCCCAACTTGGGGTTTTGAGCGATTGGTTGTTGTTCGCTTATTTTTTTTATATCTGGTAGTACTATGTCTGTGTAATAATCTGCACCAAGGAGTAAATCTATTGGTGCAGATATGTGATAGTTTGGATCCGCCAGATTATGTAGGTTATCCCAAACACGACTCATTAGTGTTTTCCGTGGTTGTGTTTCCGTGATTTGATTCACCACGTAAGCTTCTATTTTTAAGTTGTACCTTGATTTAAAATTAGGCATGATCGACAGTTCAGTGGATTTGTTAGCTATTTCTTTTTGCTTTGCGGTAGTGCCAGCGATGTGCAGTTCTGCGATGGTTGTTTTTAATTGTAGCTGATTTACTGCATTTGAAGTGATGAGCGTGGCTTGAGAACAAGGATCTATTATGGCACGTAGATAACATTCTTGCCCAGTTTTTGTGATTGTTTTTACTAGTAGAGCCGTTGGTAGAAGCACGTACGCTTCGTCTGTTGTAGGGTGTAAAATTGTACTGGTGACGTTCGTAGAACCAGAGTTGTTTAGTGCTGTTATATTGTTTTCAGCCCTTGAATTGTTATTGTTATGTAGCAGATGATGATGTTGTCCTTGGCATTGTGCACATTTTTCCTTGCAATCTGTTAGCTTGTGGTTGTTGTTAAGACATTTTCTACATACCCCCAAAAGCGATACCAGTTGATTTTTTCAAAGCTATTCATTCTTTTGAATTTAGAGCAATCTGCAACATGATGGCTTTGTTTACAAATATTGCATGTTTTGCTCGTGCTGATGGTTGTTAATAGTGTTGTTCTAGGAGTAGTTGTTGTTTTTCGATAATACGAGGTTTTTTCTCGTAAGACTGCTTCTAGCGCTGTGGCACGTGTCTCTAGAAATTTCATGAATTCTGGAAGTGTTTGAATTTCTCTCGAGTTTTCCAACGTCATTTCGTATGCTTTTAGTGATTCATGATCCAGCTTTTTAGTCAATGCATAGATGACGATTTGATCCCACGAATCTGTGTGGATTCCTAGTTGGTTGATTGCATGTAGGCACTTTCTCGTGGTGTCATATAAAACTCGCAGGGCTGATGATGATTCATTATTCATGGTGGGTTGCGACATCATCGTATGGATGTACCTGGTTATATTCATCCTGTGGTTATCGTACCTTTCCTTTATTATTGCCCATGCGGCTTCATAATTTTCGCCCACGGATTGAAGATGATTTATTAGTTTTGCTGCTTGACCTCCATAGTGTAGGTCTTCAAGTAGCTCATCTTGTATGTGTTGTTTAGTGCGTTGTTTTTGTGTACTAATTGCTCAAATACATCTTTAAATGCCATCCACTTCATGTGTTCTCCAAAGAAGTGTGGTATTTGAACTTTTGGCAGTTTAACTTCTGCTGGTAGATTTCTTTCGAGTTTGCTCGATTTATTGTTTGTGATTACTTGAACCACCATGTCATCATACGCTTTCCGAATTTCGTCATAGTAATAGTCGACGAAGTATTTTCTTGATTCTTCTTCTTCTTCTTGTGTTGCTTCTAGGCATATGATGTCGTGAAGATCTGTTATTTGGTTAATCATTCTCTCCATGTGAGCTAATGACAAATTTAGCGATGCTTCTGTTGTGTGTATCTTATTTCTTTGTATAAGTTCCTCATTTTCACGTCTTGTTGTTTTAACGTGCGATCCAATGTTGTTTCCGTTCGACTGTTGGTTGAGCTTGATTCCTTCTTGTTATTTAGAAGTTCACGCATTTCTTCTATAAATTTATTGTGTATAGTGGAAGTCGTGATCCTGGATTCTCGGTACTCATGTTCTTTGGTGAGTGCTGGACTGAATTTGAGTATTTGTTCATCTACTGCAGTGTATTGTGCATACAGCGTTTTTAACTGGTCGATTTTCTTCTCCAGATATGTTTTAGTTTTGCGGCTGTCTCCATCCTTTGTGTAGTTCGTATGGAGGACGTTTATCTGTTCTTCTGTTTCGGCCTGCTTGGTGAGAAGAGCTTCCATTGTAGTTATTTATTATCAGTTGTTCTTGATGTTCCCAGTTGTATAATGTAAAATGGTTGCTACCAATATTACTTGTCGATGACTCGTGCTGGCTTTTTGCCGGTTGATCTTGAAGGCTCGAAGGACCAATGTTAATTTAGCAAACTATATCTTAGTTTGTAGGACTAAGGTTTGCTATATTAGCGTATCATCTAACTAAATTACCACTGGTGAGGTTTAGTTAGATGAGAAAGTAAAACTGAATGGTTTGTGGTCAATTTTATTCTGATTTTATTCATAAAATTCACGAGCTTATATACAAACTGGAGCAACAATTTGTTGCTAGTAAGCAACTCTATAAAAACTAAACACTTGTTGTATAGGCAATTCTTAAACTAAATATACACTATAAACATCAACGGAAATGATTATTTAACATTTTACTAGTTGGCTACATATCAACGGAAATGATTTTGATATACTAATTTTTGATCTTTCGTATCATTTCCTCCAAATAGCTATTTGTTTTGTTTTTAATTATATTTCTTGCAGCACACCAAACCATAATCAATGTAGCTACATACATACATACATACATCTAAAATAGATCTTCTTCCTTTTCACGATCACATGTTTTTAAATTTTATATACCTAAACGACAATAAATTATCGATCGTGTACACATATTATTTTAAATAGTATACATATGTATTTACGAGTATGTGTTATGTATATACATAATAAGTACATTTTAGTTTTCATTTCATTCCCTTTTATTAAAATTAAATCATACAATAAGAGAAAGGATATTTCCAAACGAAAATAAAAAATACGTTGAATTTGTATTTTTCCGTTTGTTTTTTTTATACTCTCTCTCTCTCTCTCTCTCTCTCTCTGGCTTTCACATCCCATGAAGGGATTTCGCTGCCCGCACAATGGCCCTCCATCCATCCCGATCCATTGCTCTCGTCCTCCAGTTTCGACATCCTAATGCTTGCAGATCTTGTTCAATGTCGTCACGCCAGCGTAGTCGGGGTCTTCCTCTACGACGTACTCCGGCTGGTTGTTGGTGAAACACTTTATTTATCATCCGTTGTTGTGGGGACCTTGTAACGTGGCCGAGCCATCTCACTCGGTTGGATTTAATGAATCCGATGATATCGCTGCCTCCGAGGAGTAGCTTTATTTCGTGATTCATACGAATCCGATATTCGTTGTTCGCAACTTTAATTGGACCAAAAATTGAACGGATGACCTTCCTTTCGAATGTAGATAACAATCTACAATCATTAGAGGTCATGGTCCAGCTCTCGCTTCCGAAAGTCAGCACAGGTCTTATTAGTGCTTTATAAAGTGCGAGCTTGCACGACTGCGATAGATGTTTCGAACGCAATAATCTTGATTGGGCGTAGAAAACTCGTTGTCCGGCAGCGATTCGGGCTTTTATTTCTGCCTGCATTTCATTCAATGGTATCATAACTGACCCGAAGTATTTAAAGTTTTCGACACCATCAAAATTGTGGTTGCCAATTCCGAGATTTGCACTAGAGATGTTCCTGGGTGTTGTTAGATATTTGGTTTTACTGCTGTTCACCTCCAAACCAAGTCTTCTTGCGCAGCGATCGAGCGGTATGAAACTGTCTTTGATATCGCTAGGTCTTCGGCCAAGAAGCACGATATCATCTGCATATCCAAGAATTTGGCCGGATTTATTAAATATACAGCGCGAAGTTTCGATGTTGCTTTTTCTCACTACGTACTCAAGCGTTAAATTGAACAGCAAAGGCGCGAGTGCATCACCTTGTCGAACGCCAGATGTTATTTCAAAGGAGTCTGACACATGAGCGCGGCCCATATGTTGTCACGGTTTATACTGTCATATGCCTGCCGGAAGTCTATATATAGTTGATGTATGGTTATGTTGTACTCCCAACATTTTTCCAAGATCATCCTCATGGTAAAACACTGGCCCGTGGTTGATCGGTTGGGTCGAAAACCACATTGATAGTCGCCAATGATGTTTTCGGCGAAAGGGATGAGTCTGGCAAGTACAACATTAGCCAACACTTTGTAAGCAGCGTTCAATAGGGCTATGCCACGATAGTTTTCACATTTAAGATGGTCGCCTTTTTTATGCAGCGGACATATGAGCGCGGTCTTCCAATTCTCAGGCAGCTCTTCTTGGTCCCAAATACCGGGTGCCTTTCCGTTTTTCAATCGACTAATAGCTGCGTCTACTTCCTCCACTGTGGGATATTCGACAAAGACCTCTTCACCTGGAGGAGCTATTGCTCTAATGGGGGTCACGTCGTCATTCCGATTTAGCAGATTTTGAAAGTAGGTTTGCCATACTGAGAGAACATCAGCCACGTTTGTTCTCAACTTTCCATTCCCGTCTTTGATGGCTGTACTTCTTGGGTGGAAGTCTTTAGTGAGATTCCTGGCGTTGGCAAAACAGTCCCTTGAGTTTCCTAGTTCCGCTTGGAAGCTGATGTTTTCGATGCATAATCTCATATGTTCGCGCTTTTTTTGTCGAAGGTATTTAGTCGTGGCTTTCCTAGCGCGGAGATATTCTGCTAGAGTGCTTCTAGTGTTGCGAGCCAACCATTTTTCATACTGTACACACAAATATAAATTTTTTTATTTTTACGTGCGCGTTTTGAAAAAATATATTGAGCGAGAAATATGAATATATTGAGCAATATAGACGAAAATTTGGTTTGAGTTTTAGCTAATCATTTCTCTAACAGCCGCTAGAAATATTTTTCCATTTGTAACGACATCGGAATTTGATTTGAACATAAATTTTCCTTTGGTTTAGACAACTGATTGTAAGTTTCTGTAGGCTGGTACTTACCTCTTCACATTTTCCGATGATTGTCTCTTTCTTGATTGTTTTTAACTTATTCGAGAGATTTATGGCTCTAATTGGAACTCTATCGTCGTGATTTGTTATTACTATGGCTTTCCCGATCATAACTTCTCTAATTCCTTGTTCCGGTTCATTAGCTTCGACAACCCACAACTTGAGTAGCCCAGAAAATACCTTGAACCTTCCGCAAATCATTGTTTCTGTATTTGGTGACAATTTTTATCGGTGGCCAATTATTACTCTCCTGAAGGTTGTAATAATTGAACTGCTGAGCGAAGTTGCATCTCGTCATTACCGTAGCTCAGAACCCCTAGTCCAGCATCCAACATAAAGCCATTCGTTCTCATAAAGTTCATATACGTAGAATGACCTCATCGGCAATAACGGTGACCAGTACTTCGTGGTGTAAACTGGTATCCCGAGTTCTTACCTTCACTACTTTATTGCCTAGAATCAATGCACTGTTACCAGACGCTGTTTGTACTTTCAACCCGTTGGCTGGTTCTGTGCTCCCACTGATCAGGGGCCGAATTTTGGTCAAAAAATGGGAATAAAAATTATGAGAATTACAGTTGTTTTACTTACCTACTAGACCTAAAACATTAAATCATATAATTGTTTGATACAAACAGCGAAAAAATTCAATATTTATGTCTAGTAGGTAAGTAAAACAACTGTAATTCTCATAATTTTTATTCTCAGTTTTCGACCAAAATTGGACCCCTGATCAGTTTCTGCCCCTTTAAGCTGGCTCGTTGGAGTTTAACGACTCTTTACTGGGGCCCCTGCCCTTCGTCAATGCTTTATCTTCCTTTGATTTGCGCTGCATTGGAAATATGGTGACGGAATCTCAGCGACGCCTGCTCGATATTTCTCTCGGTGTTTATTTCAACCTGCCGTGAGAATTTATTTAAGCACAAGCAATTGTTTCAGCAAAAGTTGCTTTCGGTGAAAAAACCTCCGCTCTTTATGCCTCTGGATTTCAAATGCCGTCGATGAAAGCATCCGTTTTGGTTCTATCGATATAATCGGTGGACATGTTTGAACAGCTACTCCGACCTTCTGGTAGCGTCCTTTCAACTCGATGCGATATTGTTCTCACTTGTGGTTATTTTCGTATTTCCGATTCGGCACCTACAGTATCTCACTATAACTGTAATCATTTTCGGAAATAGTTTGCAATATTTCGGCTACTCATCGTTTACGAGTTAGTTCTGCGACACGACCCACTTATCCCATGAACTTCTGTTGGCAGCCGTTTCAAATTGAAATTTAAAAACCCAATTGGTTGTTCCATCGAATATCGGTGGCTTAAGTTTATTCGAGTATACTGCCTGGACAACCTGCGATGTTACTCGACATCCTGTTTGTACTTTCTCCACTTCGGCGCGTATCTCTAGAAACTGCTCATCTATTTTCCTGTCGCTTACAAATTTTAACTCCGTAACCGTTAAATGAACCCATTTTCTAATATACACAATCTCACCGCTGTCTTCAATTGATACGAATTGTGAATAGCGTTCTAGACTTTGACGGTTACGACAACAATTCTCGGATTTCACACCGCTTCCGAAATATTCTTGAATATAGAGAAATTATTCTAAAAATAATTTTCCAAATATTTCCTTAATGCTTAAAAACACAACATTAAATAATTTTAACTATTATTTACTATTATTTCATGTACAATTTATAATAAATCACACAATTTTATTTCACTATCACACCACTAATAATTTCATACTACTTTCGCTTTTTATTCGCCGCGATTTATTGTAGAGCTTATGTTCTAGGCTACTATAATCCGCTATACAACAAAACTGCTATAAATCACCTTAGTACCACTACTCAACCCTAAACGTCACTAATCACACAAAAGTAATTTTTATGTTTTGATGTTATTTACCTAAAAAATGAGTAGTTTTTGTTGAATAAATGTCTCGCCAATGTTGAATTTATTGCTCATCATAACAATTGGTGAGATCGTAATAATATACACTGTTACGATTTCGTCTATTGGGGTTAATCGGGGTTAATTTGGAATAAATAAGTTTTTGTGATATTAGTGACATCTAGGTTTAAGTAGTAGTGCTAATTTTATAACAGTTTTATGGTTATTAAAGAATTAGTGTGGAACAGAACCGAATGTGTATGTGGAATCTGGAAAATACGGATTGATGGATTGCAAAAAATTGTCACAGAAATCCAAATTATCTTTACTTTTAAAATTAAGATGAAACCCGAAAAACTTGATATTTAGGTCGCTGTACCACCGGTCACGTTATTGATCCCGATGGTGGTCTGAATCCGGCTCCGAAAGTTAGTTTTTAATTATTTTTTTGAAAGTGTCGGCATTGTAGTAATCGAATACCACATACATGATCATTGAACATCGTTCTTATTATTACACTATTTTTACCAAGTGTATGAAAAGAACGGTTGACGTAAATTCTGGGCATAATTTCGAGCACATGCAAGAACATTAGGTGAAACACTCTTTTTTTAATTATTTATTTTTAATTTTAAACAAAAAAAAATCTATACAACAAAAAAATGTTTTTACATTTTCAATTAATTAAAACTTACAAACAAAATTAAACATTATACAACTATTTTAATATAATAAAAATATTTCAATTATATAATAAATTTTATAAAATTAATTTACAATAAAAAAAATTTAATTAAAATTATTTTATAATAATTAATGTGTTTTCCTTAATTAATATATTAAATATTTTATGTATGTCTAAATAAAAAAAATTACAAATAAATTTAAATTATCGATTTAAAATTAATTTGCTCAATATGAGCTAAAGTATGTATATCGAATTTTAATTAATCAACGATTATTAATTAATTTTTTATGTAGTTTCTAGCGTACATAATCACAAAACCAATGTAACTTGGCGGATTACCAGTACACGCTTAATTATAATAATAAAGTATTACGCGAAAAAAATACTTTCTAATGGCACATTAGTGTTTTGTCTTTAAATCTAAAGATAGATTTTGGAGGCTCGCCCGTCTCAACCGGGCGGGATTATTTATTTATACTAGTGTCTGTCTTTTTGTTGAAGTTGTTATTTTAACTATACGCGATACGCGAATCTTTATTCTTTCTTAGAAGTAGTTCAGTCTCAAAATCTTCGTCGTTTTGAATTAATGAAAAACACGGAAAATGATTGGCGCGATATATTTCGGATATTTCGGATGCGGTTATGAATTTTAACTTTATGTAAATGGCGTGGCTAATTTTTATATCAGTTCAGTCTTATCAAATCTTATTTGATTGTCTTTAAATTAATGTTTTTGTTTAAAACTCGTTTGTATATAGGAATTCAATTCGATGCTCGATATGGCCTTATGGCATTCATAAATAATCCTAAAATTTTAATTCTTCTATTGACCGATGGTGATTACGTTTGGCATTATTTAAACTTGAATTGCGTTTTATTGTGGCCGTATCCGAACCACCACTTTCAGAAAATGATTTTTGTGCTAAAACTTTTGGTGTCGTGTTACCAGCAACATTATTCGATTTAGACAGTGTCCCGTTATAATTTATCATTCCGATTTTCGATGGACTTTGGCCTCGATTCATAGATGATTGTCGTTTTACCTTGCGCGACGGATCGGGATACTATAAGTAAATTACAGAATTATAATTAATTCATATTTTTATATAAAGTAGAAGTACTTACGTCCTTTGTTGGTAGACTCGTGTACTCATTTTGAAAAGAATCAAAACACGGAGATTTTCGGATGTTCTCGATGCCGCGCTGTGTTTTCTTCTTCATGTAGTGGCATGTCGCGACGAACGTTGCTACTGGCACTAAAATCACCAAGAATCCGAGTATGCATATCAATATAATAAGTGACTGTGTACTGCCGCTCGCATTCCGCCCGGTGCTCGCCATCATACCAGCCGTTACAACATGAGTTGTACATTCTCGATTCTCGACATCGTTGCCCTTACATTGCTTTGGTCCTGGACTCGATTTCAAACATGTACGGTATCGAACCTGGTAATTATCCAAATTACATTCTGTCCACTCGCTCCATTCGCCCCAGCCAAGATATACTGCACAAAATGTAAAGAAATTTTTTTAGAATATAAATTCTGGAAGCAAAACAAATATATAGCGCATATTTACAATCACAACTAGGCATTTCACAAGTTTGATGATCAATGTCAGAGCCTTCACAATCGCTTGCATAATATATATTCGAGCCACCATTGCCGCCTGATAAACATGTACGTGTACGTGTCCTTGTGCCTGCACCACAAGAAACCGAACATAGACTCCAGTCGGTCCAACAACTCCACTCGCCTGAACAGTACAAAGAATGAAACATGTAAAGCAAAATATCGCAAAATTAGCACAATTAGGACAACAAATGAATAATGGATTTATGAGTTTTCTTACCGTTACATGGTTGCGTATTACACGTTCTTGCAATTCTTTCGACACTGTCACATTCACCAGGATTGCATGGTTTTGTTCTGTACTGCTGTCCCCCTCCACACGTCACGCTACAAGGACTCCATGGTCCCCATTCACTGTTGGTTGTGTCTTCACTTCCGTAGACTTCACTTCCACCAATTTTTTGGCAATTTCCATCGAGCGTACAAATTCTATTCTCTTCTTTGGCAAGGGCAATCTTAATTGACGAACCGTCCGATACAATTGCTTTACATGAATATCGATACCGCCGTTCGATATGATTTCCATCATCCGTTGTACTATTTGGTGCAATAAGCCACGGTGTCCATTGCCCATGTTTCTTAATTTCCGCACACGAATGTGTGTTACATGGTTCATACTCAATATTACATCCCGGGCAATCTTGTCCTCCATTCGCCGGTGCTGGATCATCACACTGTCTTCGCCGAATTCTAAATCCGCCACCACATGGTGCCGTACAATCGGACCAGGCACCCCAAGATCCCCAACCACCGTCAATGGGGGCTGCTTTGACGACCGGACATGGCGGTAGATTAGAACAATAAATTTCACTCCGATCCAATCCGACACAAACTCGTCCGCCATGTGCTGGTTTTGGATTGCCGCAGGTCCTACGTCTTGTTTTGACTGCGATGCCACAGGTTTGTGAACATGCCGACCATGGTCCCCATTCTGTCCATTCCCCATTTACCGTACAATTTGTAACCGCTATGTTCATGCCACCGCATTCGTGTCCCCCATTTTTAGGCCTTGGATTATCACACGATCTAGTGCGACACCAACATTTATCAATATTTTGACTGTAATCATCGTTTAAATGATGATTACTGTTGTGTTGTGCACATCTAAACCAATCGGACCAAGCTGACCAGCCCCCATCGACAGGTACTTTTAAATTTGGGCATTCCGTTGCGTTTTGATACCAGTGACGTGCTAAGGTGTCACGATTTGGCGGTGGAGTACACTCATTTCTCAGCTCGTTCCAACCACAATACGGATCCATTGAATTCATACAACTTGCCATTGTCGTGTGTCGATGACAATGTTGTGATGGAATTCGAATTAATGATTTCTCGGTTCCTATGTATAATGAATCGGTTACTTTAAGGTATTGCATTGTTTTTATTTTATATGATGTACTGCGTTCGGGTCGCCATATTTCAACAACGCATGTTTCTTTCGTGCGAGGTAGTAGCGAAATTTTCTTGATCAAACCATCTTCGTTAGATACATAAATTATTCGCACTTTTTCGTGTAATTTCGTTGGTATTAAATCAAGTGCAATATGTTGTAGCCGTTCCAGCTTACTAAAATGTAGTGGATACGTAGTGGTCGGCTGAACAGCCATATCCATTAATTGATATCGCGATGAATCCAGCAGATCATCGCTAGTACTTCGATCTGATTTACATTCGTAATGTGCTCGATTTTTGGTATCAAGACGTTCCCATCCAGCGCCCACTGGACTTTTAAATGATCCGGCAAACGCTGCTTCAATCGATGTCATATTAAACGCACATATTGCTGAGCCCGCTATACTATTCACCGGCGTTGTGAAGGTCGCGTACAATATGTCCTCATCGTGCGAAAATTCGACATCTTGAATTTCATCGAAATAGAATGGATATTCACCGGGTAGGGAACAATTTAGTCGTGCTTTAAGGAACGAAGTCCAATTATCTTTTAAGATATGAGTCCCGCCTGGATCGGATTTACAAACGCGCGCTATACGCGAGTACACCTTTTTACCACAATTTATGTACTCAACCGAAGTTTCGCGAAATATGAAGTAAATAAATTCGTTACGTTCGAAACTACCAACAAAATGGGGATCATTTAACCATTTTGAATTGTATTGACTTGTGCGTAGCATACGATTATTTGGATTTAAAACGTCCGTTCGTATGATCGCAGGATCCGTGCCCGAAAAATCGGTTGGTGATCCAACAAACAGTAATCCCTTATCCGACATAATTGTTGTGATATTGGAATTCGGATTGAACGGACATTTGCCAACTCCCTTATCGTCTTGTTTGTCCGCTAAATTATCGATTTTCCGCCACGAGCAACACGGGCTGAAGGCACATGTTCCGCAAACATATAACCGATTACCATATTCGTGTAATACTTTAATATAATTGTGGCAGTATTCTTCCTCCTGGCCCTTCTGCATGCACATCTCCCGTACTTTTTCAGATGCCTCCCACAAAACCCGTTCTTTCACGGTTAAGTTGAATGACATGCGGTACAGTGTGTTCCTGCAATGAAAATAAAGAAATACAATTTTGTTGTTAGTTTATGCATTAACTGTTTATGTCGAATGAATAAATTAGAAATTAATTAATAAAAAAAAAAATAATAGTTGAAAGCTTTCGGCTCCAGACTGTTTGAAATAATAACATAGCATATAAAACACCCACTTGAGTGATATTTTTTTTGCGATGGTTTCATCTCATAATCTCCAACATATACTTTGCAAAATTTATGTTCGTATTTAATTCTTATTCGAAAAACGTATAAAGTTTACAAAAAAACCAAAAAAAATTGTCAGAGGTGGAATCTTATATCTTAACCACAATAACATAACGTGCATCATCCACTATATATCGCTTTACTCATTTAAAATTCAAGCATAATCTTAAAGAAGACGACGCGTTGTGTGTCTTTGAATTTAAAATACTATAAACATGTAATATACGTATGGATGTAAGATGGTGAATATTAAGAAAATCAAGAAGACGACGTAAAACGGCAATAATATCGTACGCGATCGCACATCGACTCTTGTTAAATCTATTATTGTATTCCTTTGTTGTGTGAATTATGAGCGCAATTTAAATTCGGTTGGGGATGGAAACAGCATTATGCCTAACATGATTTTCGTAGTTCTTACAACTTGAACATAGTATCATATATCTGACATCATTGTCAAAAAACTTCAACTGTCAAAAAGTGTAGAATATATATTTTTAACAAATATCGGCGTAATGTTACTATTTTTTTTTTATTATTATCTCTGCAATCTATTTTGGGGCCTGTTCAAGGCTCTCCCTGCTCTTTCGCGGTTTGATTATTTCCGTCCTTATTTTTACGCCAGTCAACCAATTGGAGGACGTACGACCGATTTTAAGACCATTCGCACATTACAAACTCCATGCCAACCTATACTGTCATGGAAGATGGGTCGGCCCATGAATTTTTTGCCACTTCGACAGTGATGAAATTTCACATTTGTACCCTCTCCCTATCGGGTTTAAAATCCGGTACCTCCCGATCCAAATGCCTTTGCTTTAACCACTGTGCCATTTGGTCGGTGTAATTTTATTTTACGCATACATCGAGAAAATTATAATTAACAGATTTCCATTAACAGATTCTACGATAAACGACTCAGATTTTTTTTATGATTCATCATTAGTTTTGTAAACAATTGTAACCAGCGCCAAAGCGGTGAATTTGTGAACTAGCGCTAGAAATAAAATTGTTGCTTTTCTAAGACATTTCAATTGAACCATGAATGATTTATATATCACATGATTTTATTGTAATGAGTTAAATGTAACTGCTTCTATCGCCACAAAGGTAGTTTTGAGTAATTACTTGTTTCAACTTATTTTGTGACATTCTTGATTTGAATTATATGAGTTACGTATATATTTTATACCAAAGGAATAATTTGCCATCAGCGCCAAAACAATGATTTTGTGATATAACTAACTGATAAAAAGAAATCGAAATTATATTGTCTGATACAAGATCTTTCAAACGACCCGTGTAGTAATATGGGGAAAATGTAAAGCGACGTCTTGGTATTGGGTCTACCTCCTTCAGGTAGGGATCCAAAAAGCGTTTCAATTATTCGAATTAAAAATAAAAGAAGAATCGTATAAGCCATTCTTGAGATATTATCGGTACAGACATCAATCCATCCATCCATCCATCCAGACGAACAAACAAACTTATTCTATTCATTTTTGGGATCAGGGACCTTCAAAATGTTGAGAAAATTTGTTTTGGACCAGGATAATTTTTCATCATTTTTATCCGGATTGCAAAAATGATCTGAATTTATTTAGGCTGTGTGCCAAACTTAAGGTAAATCATTTACTACAGTAAAAACCGGATTTAGGACAGATTTTTCGATCAGTTTGCCATAGAGTTTTTGAAAAATAATTGAATTCACCGAAAAATTTACTTAAAATTGACTTTTACCTTAAGTTTGGCACACAGCCTTTGTTTCAATTTTAATTTTCAATTTTAATTTAAAAGCTGAAGTTTTGATTTAGTGATATAATTCGCTAAATCAATATGTTCTTGTGTTATACTGTAGGTATAAACAAGATGTGAATTTTTGCGGTTTGGTCGTTGCAATAAGTAGACCAACATTTTTATCAGTACGAAACCAAACTGCCAAAGAGAACTTGAGGAAGTTCTTAATTTTTGTAAGGGTAGGTTTGTGTATCTTTATCATACACTTTAAGTCGTAAACATCGTGAATGTCATTAAAAATAGTATTTTATCTATAAAATAGCCGAAACATTAAATATTAATACATGCAAATTTCAAACTTCTTAATAAATAAATAATAAGTTGCACAGTACGCTGTTTCTTGTTGGTAATTTTAGTTGTGCCCTAGTAATTATATTTTATTTTCAAAAATCAGCACTTCCTTATGAATTTGTCAGATATTATTGATGATTGGAGCAACATTAGGACTGCACGTAATGAATATTTTTTAAACAGAGGTAGATTCACAAAATTGAAATCGTTTGATAATTTCGATTTTTTTAAATTTCCACCCCGACATGTTCCTTCATCGAATTCAGTCTTATGGTTTTGACCAAATTCGGGCAATTTTGTTAGCTTTTTCTATAAGTAAGCTTCTACTAGTTTCTATTGTACAATATGTGTTTCCATTCATTCGCGTTCCGTTTCACTATTACATCCCATGAATTAGGTAAAGTTGGTACCTATTCAATGATTTATTCAGCTTAGAAGTAGTTCCTCAAATAAAATTATAATTGAAAAAATTACAAAGATTGTTATAAACAATTCATAATTCTTGTTACGTCTTTGAAAAGGAAAAGATCTCAAGTGTATAGTCATTTGCTTCGAACATTTGGTCTTAGTGTACTCCACCCAACTTTACGTGAACACGAAACACGTGTCGGTAATTGTTGTATGCTTCCATCAATCTCTACTTTATTTGTAAAAGCGAACAATCCATCTAATTTTTTGAAAATTGGTCGAACTGTTGTAATAACCGAAGTCGATTTAAGCAAATAGGTAAAACTATATTTGGTAAAACGAAGAAGTAATTCTATGAATTAACGGCGCTATAAACAAAATGTCGGTCAAAACGAGGGCGTTATAAACGAATTTCACTATACGTAATTTTTTTTTTTTTTTTTTTTTATTAAAGCACGCAGGCTTATCATTTATTTTCAAAACGATTTTTTTACATATAATAATAATAATACAAAAAATGAAAATAAATGAGTAGGGTAATCATCACCGATTTAACGGCAGTATTGATCTACCGTTTAACAAGAAAAATTTGAAAAAAAAGTTATGAATATTACAATAAAAATTGAACTAAAAAATATAAAAAAATATAAAAAATATAAACAATTGAAACTAAAATTAAAATTAAACTGCATCAGACTAAAACTCTAAATAAGAAATCGATATTAGGGTGCTCAAAAAGCCAAACTTTAAGTAATTTGAGAAATGATTTTGAATTTATTTGTTGCCGTATGCTAAGTGGAAGTTGGTTAAATAAGGAAGGAGCCGTTACAAGGAAATATTTTCTAAAATGTTCACTAAAAAAATGTGGAACAACAAATAAGAACTGATCATTGTTCCTAATGTTGTATCGCACATTTGATCTCAATAATCGGTGCCCACTTCGCAAATAAAATAAACGTAAAACCTTATAAACATATAGATGTTGTAATGGTAAAACTTTAAAACTCAAAAATAATGGCCATGCAGAATTTAATGTGGATGGTGGAAATTTCGTTTCTTGACACCAGTGGGACAAGAAACCTCGACGTTAGAATAACGAAAGAATAAAAGAAATAAAATAAAATTAAAAAAAAGTAAATTAAAATTTTCTCCACTCTACCAATGTTCATTTCTTGGGAATCTGTGCCTCCCTCTCTACGAAAGTCGTTTACTAGTATTTTATTATTACCGAACCCTCTCGTCACTTAGCATCGGAATATATTCTAGGAAACATTTTAGAATCGCCTTATTTAAACACATACAACGGTTATAGACTTGTAAACCTAGATGTCAATTATTACCTCAAGTGACCCAAACTTCGATATATAAAATTTTACAAATTGGCGAAGTAGTAACACCACTATAACCCTAATAACAAAACGGCAATAACGCTTCAGAAAACTCCAGAATATTTCTGAGAAACTAGAGTATTTTTGTTATCTATACTTGTATACCAATTTAATACAAAGTAGCGAGAAGTTTGCCAGGGGTTTGTTATAACCTAAACTATTAAGATATTTTGAAAATTCCAAATTGGCTTTCTTTTATTCCCAAATACATTTAAGCCGACTGCACTAATGCGAGCGAAAATTTATTATTTTTGATCCACACGCTAAACCAATAAAAACGCTTGAAAATATTTCTCCATCATTTTTTTTTTCATATAAAAATTCTCCTGCGAGTTGAAATATTTTTATTTTTTCGCTACTTGGTCCGCAGACGACCAACCTACAGATATAAAAAATTTTGCTTAAAAAAAATGAGCAAGCGTTTTGCTATTTTATGACAAGTATTAGTCATTTAATTTTTTGTTTGGTTTGTGTTCGCAAACTTTTATAAATGAATAGAATGAAAATAATATGCTTTGGAAATTTTCTTTATTGGTAGCGTGGAAATGGAGCAAATGTAATCGTCTAGATCTAGACAAACCGCGCGGTACTGTACAAATTTTTAACACTCAGTCGAAATTTTTCCAGAATATCCCGTTCGGACGGTGTCTGCATTTGTAATATTTACGATTTATACTCATAATAATGTCTATCTTCAAAAAGGTTTCCTTCAACCATCATGAAATATTATGAGCAGCTTTTGTGCCAAATTTTTGATCAATTACATTCTCAATACAGGCACATGTCGACGACATATTGACTGCTCCCCACTATCTCCGGCTTTATTAATAAAATTCAACAGATCGTCCATAATAACCTATATGTGCTGATGCAGGTCTTCTAATCATATCAACATTTTTTATCACACATTAATTTCTATACGTGCGGAATTGAATTTGATTGCTACGATGATAAAATCCGATTAAAATTATCTAGATTTCTCAATGTGTTAATACAATGATTTGCCAAAGCCCTGTTATGCTTTGTTTGTAAAACATATTTGAAACATTAGAGACGATTGCTCGTTCGATCTGTACTATCATCATGGAATCCCGAAACTCTTGATGGAAGTGTTGAAAATTAACATTCCAATAGATTTCAAGATTACCGGGGGAGGACGGAAGGAAGGCGGTATAAGTGCCCGCTTAGGGATCTAGATGTTTCTGCAGTTGATGTAATACAGGGGACACAATACGCAAAAAATCTTTCGATGGTAATAAAAACACAATGACAACAATTTCAATGGAATAAAGGAAACGTCAAATAATGTAGACGAATTTTATTGAGCAAAAACTATTAGTTAATAACTTCAGAATATGAGTGCGGTTAAATCTCACAGTTGTGCAGCAGCCTAGGCTAGCGTAACTGCTACAATTATTGACACTGCACTATTTTGATATAATTATTTGCACAAAACACAATTTAGTATTGTTGTCTCTTTTTATGAAAGTGAGTTATATTTTAACTACATATGTGTTAGTGTAAATTGGTTTATTATTTTGTATTGTGAACAGAAACAAAACGATATATTGCTCAGTTACTTTCCTCAGTTCTTAACGCAAAAGTATCACGCGTAGCAAAATTCTGTTTGTCAAACAAATGACGGAGAAATAATCCGAAAAACTCACTGAACAAATAAAAATTCGTCTCTTTCCTTTTGATAAACAAGCAATTAAAATGTTTAGGAAGGTACTCAAAAAAATCAAATCCTAAAGCGATCATAATATCACCATTCAAGACGATGCATTTCAAACGTTTTGTAAGGGATTGAAATGTTTGAAAGTATAGGCTTAGGTGAAATTGAAAAGAAAAACTTCAATGAAGGTTTTATCTTTTTATTTAATTTGTATCAAAAGCTTAAGGGCAAAGCTAAATTAATTCAAACGGTGTGTGAAAAATCAATACAAACCGATCTATGGAATAATAAAATTTAGATAATTCATTTATTGATAGCAATTCAATTAATAAATTTTTAATAGTTAATGTCTTAAATATTCTGAACGTTAGTTCAGTTAGTAATAATTCAATAAATATTGAAGCATAAACTATATTATGCATAACTGTGCCTTCACGAAGACCTCTTTACGAAAGGGATGTAAACCAAATAAATTGAAGAAACCATTTGTAATCACCTCACCACTTTGGATAAAGCAGGAACAAATAATAAAATAACAACTCAACGAATAAAAAACAAAGAGCTGAAAAATGCAGAAAACCATCTAAGTTAAAGCGGAAGGAAAATTCCAAAATTAGAATATGGTTAAAGCGTCCAACAAGTACTGTAACAAAAATCAATGCGTTAGTCACTATTGAAAATTCAGTTTTTAACGAACACTTTGATGAATGTTCGGATACGCAGATCTATGAACAGCAAAATAACCTTGATCATATTACGTTACTTGAAGAGACTGTGTGCGCTACTGAAAGCAATATCAAAATGTATGCAGTAATGACACCATCCCCAAGAGGTAGTTCACCTATAGGCGATTAACCTACAGGTAATAATTAGGATCGACAAACATTCGCTTCATCCGTAAACGAACATGGACTGATTTTCATCAACGAACCACGGGTCGTTCGGGATGGTCGTTCGTATCACGTTCGCAACTTTTTCTCAACTAATGTGTCATCAAATTAAAAAACCAATATATTTCCAAATTTACATGCAATAAAATGCAAATTGATTCTGATAATTTTATATTTAATTAGATTTAAGATTTTTTATAATAGTAGGACTATTTATTTTTTACTCTAAGTTTTTATTTGAAATATGTTTTTGAAGACATAAAATTTGTGTTTTATTTTCCATATCCCAGCTATTTTGCAGGAGTGCCAATAATTGTACATAAGCGTAATTACTGTAGAACAATGTCTATAATTGTAATTAAAAAGAGTGACCATGCCAATTATTATGGAACTGCGCCAATAACTATAGTTTTGAAAAGGTTTGGATTGGCATTTGGATTTTACTAAATTTTTTATATTTTCCATAATTTAATTAAAAATTTAGCATTTAATTTTGAAAACCAATTAATTATTGTATGAGAACCTGTGAGTATATATCGATTAAATAACCCCAAAACAAACAACGAAATATTGAATAAAAAAATTCCTTTAGTGTGCCAATAGTTGTAACAGTTGCGCTATGCCTTGTAACGTAGAATGCCAATAACAATTATTTTATCCGAATCGTATTAACAACGAAAATGTTTTAGGTTCAGGTTTGATCTATATAGCATTTACTTACCGAATACCAGTAAGGATTACGTCAGACTTGTTAACAGCATCTTCGAATCTGATAATCGGCCAAACAGTAGTAGCATCAATCCATGCCACAATTGTTTCGATATTCCGGCTCCAAAATCGTATTATCTTATTCCGTTTTCAAAAATGTATTTGTTTACAAAATAAATATTTTTGAAAAGTTTATATCGTGTGAACACTTAGGAAAAATATATCCGATACGAATTTCTTCACCAACCTAAGTATTTAAAATGCAAAACGAAAAACATTTAAATTCAATAGAATTCAATATGAGATAATTTTTCTAAATAACAACAATACGAATGCACAAAGCCAAGGCAGATAAGATAAAGCTTATGGTGCAATTGGAATTTATATTTGTATAGTATTTTATTGTTGTTAAACAAAACAGACATAATGTTGAAATGCATTATTATAAGAAGTTGCCCCTTATGTTGATAAGAACACTCTTAGACAATGTGTTCTATTATGTATAAGCGTAATGCGTGCGCGCGCTCGTGCGTAATAAAATATACTTTTGGGTTTGGTCACATATATATAAAAAAATTCACAGTTGCACTCTATAACTGTCAATTATATATAGTAATCTGTTTGATCATTGCCGTTCAATCGCTGTCTATAAATTTTGTTTCAACCTCGTAAATACATCTCTAAAATCGAAACTATAACTCTCGAATTTTGTTATGTTTTAGGTCAAATGGACTTATTTGGCTTCATTCATACCAATATCTAAATTGTAATCTGTCGATAAATTTACCATATCTGCTATAATAATATGTAATAATATATACACGATGCTGTGTGTGAGAAAATATTAAATGTCTTCTACTTCATCTTATTGCACTTCCTTCTCGTGTAAAATGTTGTATACATTTTCTTAAAGGTGATATAATTAGCGAAAATGGTGTTGTGAATACATATTTTGAACAGATATTTTTAAATTTTTATTCACATGATTTACATTTTATTGGACGAAGATATATTACGTATAATACAAAGCCACATAAAAGTATATATCAATTTCCGACTGTGATTTAATTTTGATTTTATATATTGCATTCCGATACACATTGACAGTTAAGTGAAATTATTTTACATAATTTCATCTTAATGGTTCTTGTTTTTATGTATGCATCATGCACAGCAGAAAAGGGAAATTTGTATTTCTCATGCAATTAAGGTTAAACACCATCCCGTCCATATTTCAAGTAATTTGCGGATTGTCAATATTTTTGACAACTAAAGTCAGTTATATTTCGATATTGGCATATTGTTAGTTCACGCTCAGAATATTCATTAAAAACGACTGGTTCCGAATTTTAAAAACCATGCTATTAAAAATTTTAGGATGAACAAAACATATTCAGTGTTTGGCGGTTTGCTATTCCCCCCAGCATTAAAGGTGTCAACATATGAATAAAAGAATTGATGCGTACAATTGATTTCTACAGGGGAGGGGGGCATCTGTTGGTCTTTCTTTCAATCGATGGATTTTATGACTTAATGTTACCTGTTCTAAAAAGCTCACACAATGAAAAGTAAAAACGCTAACAACACAACAATGCATTTTGATTGTTCAAATTTATTATGAAAATAATCTTTCAAAAACAACAACATTTCGAAAAACGGCGTAAGAGTTTTGGTCGACATGGACATCCTACTGAGGGTGCAATTGGCAAAATTATTGATCGTTTTGAAAAAAAAACTGGCTCAGTGGAAGATCGTAGACTGTATCAACATGTTAATCCAGTTCGTACTCCTGATGCAGTGGCAGCTGTTAGGGGAAGTATTCGCAATGAGCCAAGCATATCAACCAAGCATCGTTCACAAGAATTAAACATTTCACGAACCACATTACGGCGCATTTTGCATGTTGAGCTTCATTTGCATCCATACAAAATTCAACTAACTCAAAAATTGAAGCCACCAGACCATTTACATCGCCATCGTTTTGTTAATTGGATGTTTAAACGAAATGAAGGTTTTTCATCAAAAATCATCTTTTGTGATGAAGCTCATTGTCACCTTAATGGCTACGTCAATAAGCAAAATTGTCGTATTTGGGGAGCGGAGAATCCTCCAAGAGTCAATGTTTGGTGTGGTTTATGGACTGCATTATAGGGCTGTTTTTATTTGAAAACGAACAAGAAAATGTCCTTAAAAGGAACGGAGTTTTTGTGGCCCAAATTGAATAGATTGCGTGTCAAAGAGCTTTGCTTTCAACAAGACAGAGCTGCATGCCTCGCAATCAATCCATTTATTGTCAACAAAATTTACTGATTGATGATCGGATTTAACATCACTTAATTATTTCTTGTGGGGTTATTTGAAAGGTAAGGTGTATGCTAATCATCCACAAATAATTCAACAAACAAAAACAATATTCGAGCTGAAATTGAGGTCATTGATCCGTTTTTATTTTAAAAAAGCCATCGAAAATTTTGATTTTCGGATGCTATAGACGAAGCCATGGTGGGCATATGAACGATATTGTTTTTCATACATAAATTGAATAAAATCACCTTTCCTTATCAATAAAATATTTTGATTTTTCATCCCAAAATATGTGTTTTATTTATAAATAAAAAAGGACTAACAGATGGCTCACCCTGTAATTTTAGATTGCAATTTATAAATGTATGAAAAGAAAATGAACAAAAATATCTTTTGTCTCAAATTGATCAAATATTGTCTTATGGACCAAATGATGAGTCGTCATATATTCGTCTGAAACGACAAATCGTTTAGTTTTACATGAAGCAAATATTGGACATGCCTACTATAAATCAATTTCTTTATAAGAATTTTGGATGACATGCACTCGAACATTGTGTTTTATCAGGGCGTTAGTAAAAAACTATGAACATGGGAATTTTATTTTCAAGTCGACATAAAAATGTTTCCTGTATTTTACACAATGGCTTAATTATTTGAGTTTTAAACAAATTATATTATAATTCTCATACAATTTTAATACACCAAGGTCCCGCTTTGCGTCGCTATTCGGTTCCACAAGTAGAGACGCAAACTGAATTTCGACTGATTCTTTACGTGTGGAACCGAATTGCGATGCAAAGCGGGATCTTGGTTTACAATTTCTTTCATTAAAAAAGTTATTTAATAATTATTGAATAATGCAAGACAAGTCACATATTAATCGCTTAGCATCGTCATTACAAGTCACATGTTAATCGTTTTGGACTTGTCATATATGTTTCATCTTGGTAGTGTCATATCGCACGTGTAGAACAAAAGTGACACAAATAAAAAAGGACATGAAATAGACGCTTTTACAGAATTAACTGGAGTTGTTTTTTATACTAAATAAGCTTACTAAATAAACAAACGACATATATTAGATTTAACTACAAGTCGCATTATGTGATATTTTAAATTCGTTATCTGAGAAATCTGCCTTTTATGAGTTAATACAAAGTTTGGAATACTTCTGAATAAAAGAGCATTAATCTTTATAAAATAAATGAAAATAGTTATTATTTATAAATTAATTCAATTAATAAAACACAGCCGCAACTTTCAAAATACACAACAAAATAAAAAAAAACACAAGTGTTAATTCAACTAAAACCGAAACAGCTACTTTTAAAAAAGAATTAATAAAATAAAATAAACAAAAAAAAGTCTTTATACTTTTTAAAGCTGAATCGAGCTTTCATTTACAATTAAAAAATTTCTTTAAAAAAAACGTATCGTAATTAATTCTAAGGATAATATTTTTATTAAAGTGGTGGAACCAATTTTGGTACTTTGGCTCCTTGTGTATTACAATTATATTTGATTCTTAGGCTGCGGTCCAATTCGTGTCTTATTTTGTGGAGACTGACATATTTGAAAGTCTACAATAGGCCTCCTGTCGAATAGGCTTATTGGAAACTTGTTAAAATTATTTTGATGAGCTGCCAGTTTAGGCGCAAGCCTCACATAAAAGTCAAACAAGTCTACATTAAGTATATTCGACAGGAGGCTTATTGTAGACTTTCAAATAAGTCAGTCTCCACAAAATAAGAAACGAATTGGAGCGCGGCCTTATCGGCGAAAACCGTTATAACGCTTCAAGAAGTTTTATATGAAATTGAACGCAGGAGCGACGATGAAAACCCTACACAGGCTTAACACATCATTTTTGTAAGCCCACCAGTAGATGGTATTGAAACTGAAGAATGGTTAATTCGAGACAAAAAATGGTATACCCCTATCAAGTTTTGGTTGTTTGACGTAGCAATAACTAATACATAGGCACTTAGCAAGTCATTTGTTGGTTGCTTAGATCGTAGACAGATCGCCTGAGATTTATGTACTTATAGCTTTATATATGGATCTCCGCCTCTGACACCAGGCCCTCGGCCAAGGCAGACTAAAACTAATCCAGTTTTGAAGACAGGCTGCCACTTAATTACCAAAATCAATAGCAGGAGGATATGTGCTCAGTGTCACACCCGAGCAACATCAGTGTGTCTAACCTGCGATACCGATATTCCTTTGCACCAAAAATGCTTTATAACAATCCACGACAGCCAATAAAAATATAATATGTTATATTGTGATAAAATTTTGTGATAATGGTTAATTAATTTGTTATTTTAACTAGCACTGAATTGTTTTTGGAATGAATTTTTATGAGTTTTATTTGTATTTTTTAAAAAATAAAAAAATTAAAAAAATATTGTTTTATGTATTTATGCGGTCTTAAAGTGCCATTTTCGGTTACCCCCATATTTCAGCCCCATAATGCACATTTGGCAAAATTTTAAAGGAATTTGATGATTTCCAACCTATTTTGCTCCTGTATTTTATTTGTGTATGCAGGAACCAATCTTAATGCGATGTTTACGCTTTCTCCAGATTTATTGCTCCAGATATTTCGGACGTGAACTTTGCTGTAAAAAAGTAGTGAATCTTTCTTTTCAACTCTAAAAAATTTATGTGGTTAACTTCACCTATTTTCTGTCGTAGTTAATAGTAAAATTTCAAATCGGAAACATATTCATAACTTAGCTCATGAACACGATATGGAGAACCACGTTTTTTGGGTCACATAGATCGGATTTGATTTTAACGTGCTTTACGTGGCTTCGTATTACAAATTTGTGTGTTATGCTTCGAATTTTTAAAATATTAAAAGTGTGGGAGTAAACACAACAAGTGTCAGAGTCGTTTCATTCCAACATAAGCACTCTACGTTCTTGACATTCAAGTCGCTAATGGTAAAATTATAGCAGTTTATTTGGCTTTCGTAGTAAAACGAGGAAATTAGCCATCCATGGGCAATGGAAAAACTGCATGCAAATCGAATAAAGCAACGTGCCATTAGGTTTTTTTTGTCACTCTCCTTTTCCGCCTAGGACAAATCTTTCTCTTTCTGATGAAACGTATAGCTATCTAAAACTATTTTAACATCAAAGATGTTTTTGGCGCCGCATTATATAGAAAAATGCAACGAAATTTTGTCCCAAGAATATGCAACGAAATAAAAAAAAATTAAAAAATAAAGTAAATAAGAGAGAATCAAAACACGCTGGTGTACCAATTTTGTTTTGTGCTCTCTCTTTTCACCTTTTCTCATGTACGATATCAATTAGTGAGCGTAATATACGAATAAAAATAAAAAATAAAGTAAATATTAGAGAACCAATACACGCTGGTGCGCAGAAAATCAATTTTTCGGCTCAAACCTTTTTATTTTTTAATAGGTACGGGAAAAGTTCGAGGCCTGTTTTGGGTGACATTGAAACAAAGAATTTTCTTATTACAAATGAATTTTATTAAACCAAATATGTACCGTTTTGATCGATGACCTTTTGCCATTTTTCTGGTAGAGCCATGATCCCATCACTGTAGATTTCTGTGGTTTAGAGGAGACAAATCGAAACAACTCATTTTCCCAGGCCTCTTTTGAAGGATGATGGTTCGGCATGGACCGAAACAAATGGTAGTCCGATGGTGTAAGGTCAGGACTATATGGTGGGTGCTTCAAAACTTCCCAGCCAAGCTCTTTCAGTTTCTGCTGGGTGATGTGTGTGTTCCCTATCGTTATCATGATGACACAACGCCACTTCTGCTGATCAATTCTGGAGGTTTTAACTGAATTGCTTATCTTAAACGCATTAGTTGCTGACTATAAAGATCAGGATCAATTTTTTGGTCCGGTGGCAGCAACTCATAATGCATGATTCCTCTCCAATCCCACCAACCACACAGCATTACCTTTCTTGGCGTCAAAGCTGGCTTTAATACCGTTGGGGAAACTTCACCTCGTTTTGTCCATGAGCTTTTTGTGCATTTTGAGCTCGTTTCGTCTATGATCTTTTTGACCAAGAGCACAACGTTGTCATATCTTATCCACTTTTCATCACCAGTAATTATCCGCTTTAGAAATGGCCCGATTTAGTTCCGTTCCAACAGCGTTTCGCAGATAGAAATCCGGTCCATTAAATTTTTAACTGTTAACTCATGTGGTACCCAAACGTCAAGCTTTTTACCCAGCCATTTCAAATGGTTTGGAACTGTTTTATGATCAATATTTAGTTCTTTGCCATTTGCATGGCTTTGCTTATATGCCGGTCTTCTTCAATTTTCTGCGTGATTTCATCGACTTTTCCAGTGGTTGGTCGACCAGAGCGAGGTGTATCTTTGACATCCATATTTCCAGAACGAAAGCGCACGAACCATTTGTTTGCTGCTGATTTTGATAAAGCACCTTCTCCATAAACAGCACAAATTTTTTCGCAAGCCTGAGCCGCGTTTCTACGTTTGTCGTAATAAAATATCAAAAGATATCGAATTTTTTCATTATTTATCTCAATGTTTAAAATTTTTTAGCTTATACTTCACCGCTTTTAATGTTTTGAATGTCGAAGTGTAAGTTAAAATGTCACCTTTCAAACACACATAAGAATTGCCCGATACGATCAATGGTTACTGAGATATATGAAAGCCATCTACCGGGAAAAAGGCCACGAACTATCCAACATTTTTACCCTACCCAATATTTTTAAGTTTATATAAAAACAAGTACTCTACCTCAAAACAAATCAGTCGGCTAAAGCTTTTTTATTTAGACATTAAGCAAAATTTCAAGCCCCATTTTCGATGTTTAAATTTTTAGCCTTAGGCTCAAACTTGGGATTACTTCCCCTCTTCATCAGCATATTTAAACAACACACACAGGTCGCATTGATCTTTTTTTGGTACGTAGAATTATTTTCTACAATTGGAAGACTTTGTTCCTCACGTTGATGGTAATAGTCACGATATAGTTCTGCGATACTCAAGTATCAAATTTAAATAAACACCATCGTTACAAGCCAAATTAAATAATGAAATTCTATCCTGGGAATGCCGTTTTTGAAATTTTTAAGTTTTGGTTCGATTTTAACTTATATTCCATGCTTTCCTCTCATTTAAAAAAAATCTTGCAAACTCGTATGGGTTTGTCATCTAAGTCGAAAAAAGGCGGACATAAAATTTTGAAATTCGTTAGTGGAAGTACATCGATATTTCGGTTTTATCAAATAAAGATCTGCATGCCCTAATATATATTCTCTCTGACTCTGAAAGTCTGCTAACTTCCAGCAGTTATTGAATATTTTTTCACAACTGGCAGTATTCATTTTGATAATACAGCTTAACTTTCATTTATATTCACATCCAGGCCGCAAATTTTGGTAATAGTTTTGTCGTTTTGCTAATCCAGTTTTAACCGTCTGTTTTTTGGCCACATTTTGTAATTCATGTTGATTTTCAACTTCAGAAGCACGTTCGTATTGATTTGTATGTTGAATATTATCTGGAAATTTTGATCCTCCTTTGAAAACCACACAACTTGAAATTTGGCGGTTTTATACTTAAATCGACACGTATTCGATTGAAGTTTTAACCATAACCGCAGTTGTGCCTGAGAATTAGAGTAAAATGTATGATGAATCTAAATATGCTCATAACAGGAAAACCTTTGTGTCATTTTTGTTCTACATGTGCGATATACTAATCATATCACGCATGTCATGCATGAATAATAATCTCGCTCTCTGATAAAGTTCAATATACGAATCATCTGAGGCGCATGTCTTTTCTTCTTTCATAATGTACTCAAAAGATTAGAACACGGCAAAGAAAATAAGTTTTTATTAAAGGAAATTTGATTTTTATTAATTTAAACTATGAAATTCTTACATTACACTGCATTTTCATCAATTCGATTGTTTTAAAAAAATCTTCCTGATTTAAATCAATTTTCCAAATTAACATTTTACCTTGGTTATTTCAATAATTTATTTTACCTTGGAGTAAGTAGAGTTCAAAGTTTTTATGTTAAACCTTTTCACTTTCAATTTCTCTTTTAAATAAAGAAAATTTCAGGCACACATGCACTTTGACCTCTGTCGGACTTTAAATTGCCGATTTTGAAACTTAACATATGAATGTTTAAAGATTGAGCCGGCATTCTAAACATCAGAACAAAGATTGAAACCGTGTGACTGTGACGAGTAATATTTCGTCCAAAATGAAAATGGGTGATCTTAATCGGGATCGCGTTCGTTGATCAAATGTATATTAGTCTAACTCGTCTCAAATTGCAAAGTTAGAATTTACTAATGCTAATACAAATGTTAACGTTTTGCTTTTAAAAATAATTTAAATTGCACTCGAATTCACCATAAAATATTGACATCTGGCAACACACCATCTGAGAAAAATTCGATAAGATTAAGTTGTAATTAAAAGCTATATACTTTTCAATTAAGCTTAAGATTTAGTTCAGCATGGTGATTTTAATTAGTCAAACTTTCAATTAACAAGTTATATCGCCTTAAGACTTTGGATTGTCGTAATTACAGATAAAAAAAACCCGTAGATACGTATAAAATGTTGCAAGTTTTATGACCGATGTCGCAAAGTAACCAATTCTTTATACAACGCACCTTTCATAACATGTTCTATTTTTTTTATTATTGGCGCCCCTCTTATATATGTTTACATGTTCGTACGCATATATACATAAAATGATCGCGCATAAAATTCCAAAAAGCCTCCATTCAAAATGTTTGTACATTAAGTAATTCGACTACACGCGTCGTATGAATATGTATGGACTAAAATATCATCGATTTCTTATAATAATATTTAAACGACCTTGCTTGGCGAGTTACTTTAACAAATTTTTCTCGTCCTCCTACACACATGAGACACATACGAGTACAGCATAAGATTCAAGTTTTAATTGTTTAAAAATATGAAAAATCACGAAAAAAATATAATTTTATATTTTATGTGTAAACCCCGCACCATGCAAATCATATATATTTTGTTAACTGTTTCTGTGGTTCTTATCTCAAATTGTCATCGGAGTGCTGCATTTTGTTGTTACACACGAACTCTCCTATATATAACCGAAAATTATGTTTATGTCATTCCGAAAGCCAACATTTCTCTTTGTAACTCGAACTACATTTACTATAACATTTATTTTCTTTTGTCTTTCTTATTCGTATACGTAATTTGTTATGAAGAAATCCTCAATCAAATTGATAACAATCTTCGAAAATAACGTAAAAAAGCAGAATTTAATTGATCTAGATTTGTAGGTCTTTAACATGCTATACATATATGTCAATCTTTAAAACTCTGTTTATCGTATGTTTGTGTATAGAATTAATAAAATCCACCCGCCACACTCCCACTCATCAGTTTTTCCTCACCACACTTTTAATTACAAAACATTGCAATTTCCTGTTTGATTTTAATGCTCAATGCATATTACACAGCGTACTTTAGTAATTATGTACCATCTTTCATACTATATATCGTATATAGTAATTATACATACATCTCTCATTATGAAGATTAATCTTATTTTTCTTATTAAATATATCCAGATTTGCAAACAAACAAATTTTACATTACGACAAAATTTGCAATATTAAAATTAATATTATAGAATTGAAACCATCTGCATGTGGATACATAACATACTTGTATACATGAAATGTTTTCAGAAAATTGTTTTCTCTTCGCGCGCGCAATTTAAATTATCTGTTTAGTTAAATCTAATAAATAAAAAAAAGAATTTGAAATTATTGTAGGTAGATCGAGTTTATGTAAGTACCTTCAAATCATTATTGTATTTCATTTATGTTGCCAACATTTTTAGTTATCTTTGTATAGGGGTTCTATAAAATTTATGTGCGTTGGCTTAGCAATGAACATATTTAAAATTTTACGTTCTAACTTTCAAAACATTTCAAAACTAAAACCTTTTTATCTCAGATATTACTAGCGTTTATCCCTGTTAAATTTAGATAATCGTCAAAAGATTGCAAAAATTAAAATAATTTATTTCTTTTTACTATAATAAACCAATTTGCCATCGTGCCGTTTGCCTATTCGTCAATCGGTTTATGGTTTAAATATACTTTTTCTACTGTCATCACGAAATTTTCGCTACTAATTAAATCATTTTCTAAATTTGCCGCTGCTCATATTCGGCAACAAAAAAAAACTTGTGATTAAACGCGATAGGAAATCTTACCATTTACATTTTGTTGTACCGATCTCTGACGTGATGTAACCCCATCCACATAATAAAGGAGTATGGGTGCACCAATTTTGGTTTTTTAAATCATTAAGGTCCATTAAGATATCATGCAGATTAATGTTTTTAATTATTAATGTTATCTTTGTACCATTTATATTCCACTTAATTTAATTATTATATTAATTAATTTTCACCACAAGCCAAAATAATAATTTAAATATTGGTCGTGTGACATTTAAATCTTGTTACACTGTGATTAATAACCGTATGATCTTGATTGGGAATAATTTAATTAAATATTGTTGCTAAAGGTTTTACGGGGGAGGACATATAAAATGATTTATTAAATAAGGAGAACATTTGCTTTCATCCAAGCGGATTCAGAAGACATGTTAAGTATACTTTATCAAAATAATTAGATTCCTTTTTTTGCAAAAAATAATTTTTTTTGGGTAGTTTAATGCAATCAGAAGAGCAGTTTCTGCCGTTGCATAACCTGCGCCTACGCCACAATTCACACTAATCATCCTTTGAAAAAATGCGCAATATGATAAGAAGAATGGCATTTCGATGTAGTTCAATCTAGCATGTTCCATTTTGGCCAGAAATAGACTTCTACAAAAATAAAGAAAATTATGAAATATTTAATCAGAAAATTCTGAAACAGGTGGTAAAGGAATGTGTTACGGTGCAAATAAAGCTGTAGCGTTTAAACACTAACGAAGTGAAGAGATCATATGTTAAACATATTTTTTTAATTTTCAATTTGTCTATTTTGTATTTTTCTATATTTCTTTATTATTTATATATTTATTTTTTTTTCTACATATTTCAATTTTTCTACATTTATTATATTTTCGTATAAGTTTCCATGTTTTTATACTTTTTTAACCCTCATGTGAGTGAAAAAAATATCTTAATTTGAGTGAGTAGTACCTACATGCATTTAAGCTTATTTTTTATAGTTTACGTTGTTGTTGTTTTATTGTAATGGTTTTGTTGTGATTGTTCCGTACATTGGTCTATTTCAGTATATCTCAAATTAAATACACATTCGTAGGAAATATACTGATATGAATTAAATACACGTACGAGATATACGGAACAATCACAACAAAACCATTACAATAAAACAACAACAACGTAAAATATAAAAGTAATTCGTACACAACGAAAAGTTAATTGGTAAAAATGAAGTATAAATGGAGAATATGAAAGAATCGAATTTCGTACGCTATGCAGTAATTCGCTAGTAGTACAACTACATGGTATTGTTCTATATATAGACAATATTCCTATGTAAAAATATCAACGTCAGTCGCCGCGGCCTGATGAGATGACTGATTTTTTGAAATCAATAATCTCATTAAGTTCGAAACTGATTGTTGCGATTCTTGCAGATCTTCCATCTACAATTCAAATTAAAATCTAAATTATTTTTTATATATTGTCTATATCTTTTTATTATTTTACTGTTTTTCTAAATATTTTTCTATATTTCTCTATTTTTTTTTCTTATATGTAGTCTGCAATTTTTCATTTCTTTTCTATATTGCATACATTTTATATTTTTGTATATTTTGAATACTTTTCCATATTTTTGTATACATATTTGTATTTTAAGATTAATGTATTTTTGTATTTGGTACTTTTGTAATTTTATGTTTTTGTATTTGAATAGTTTGATATTTTTGAACTTCAGCGCTATTGAATGTTAATATATAGGTCCACTCATACGAATAATTTTCCGGACAAGTTAATATCTTGAAAACAAACTTCAGTTTTATATTTTATTATTTTTTGTGATCAAACTTCACCGACGCCCTCATGAATATACAATATCATAACCTAAACATTTTTTTTTGTTAAATTACCGTAACTTTACCACTTTTCGGTAGAAAGGTGAATTTTCCTACCAAAATCTGTGGCAAAAATTATCCGGACAACATTATATTTCATAGATAGACAGTAAAATTATATGTTTAATATATTTGTAATTTAGAAATTTGTAATAGATTCTCACTTTATTAATATCTAGTGTGTAATCCATTATTACCCAGCACAGCCTGTAGTGTAGGTGGCATAGAGTCCACCAAATTTTGTAAAAGTCCAGTGTCAATGTTTTCCCATTCATGCTCAATTGCCGATTTTAATGAGGATTTTTTGGTTATTTGGTGGATACCTCGTATTTTTTTGTCCAAGTGAGATCCGGCCTTTGTTGAGGAGTTTCCAGAACATGTGTGATAAAATTTAAAATATGTGCTTTGTGTTTGGCCCGCAAATTTTCTTTTGTCTGGAAAATTATTCGCATGAGTGTATATAGAGATTTAAAATTTTTCAATTTCAATATTTGATTATAATACATATTTCTATATTTTTCCATGTTTTATAATTATTCTGTTTTCTATATTTGTTTTTGTTGTTCTATAATTGTTTATATATATCTTATTTTTCAATATTTCTCTATATTTTTATAGTTTTTCTAATTTTAATTTATATTTTGTCTTTATTTTTTAATATTTTTTTATTGTATAAATATTATTATTTTTTACATTTTGAATATTTTTGTAAACTATTCCGGGGATCTATTATGAAATTTTTTTCCTTTTGTAAAATTCGAAAATCGTAAAATCTGCTCTATTATGAACCAAAAAAAAATGAAAATCGAATTTTACGAAAATCAAATGTCAAAATTCGGCTGGTGACGAATATTGTACATATTTATGAAAACAATAGTATCCATATTATTTTTTATTAATCAAAATACTACCAATTACTTTTAAAAACGTTAAAATTACTCAATTATTTGAAACTTATTTTAATGTGTTTTTTGTAGCTTGAAATGTTGGTATAAGGAACATTTTTATAAATGCGCCTCAATATAAAGAGACTACCAATCATTTGTGGAGTGAAATTACAAACCAATTAAATTCAATAGGTCCACGTGAAAAACCTGTTGATGGTTGGAGTTTTAGCTAAAACAACTCAAAGTAGTTTGCTATAAACTTCATGGTCTTAAATTTTACGATTTCGTGTTTTACATTATCGAAAAAATTTCATAATAGGCATAGGTATTTTCGTTTTTTTAATTAATTTTTTTGTAGTTTTGTAGTTATGTATTTTTGTCAATTTTTCTATATTTTTTATGTAGACATTACAATTTTTTATATAAATTTTAAGTTTTTCAATACATATTTTTAAACTGAGATATATTTTTCCATGTTTTTTATTTTTTTTGTAAATTTTCTATGTATTTTCCAATATTTTATAAATTTTGGTATATTGTTTTGTATTTAGGGATTAATGTATTTTTGTATATTTATGTTTTTGTATTTTTGTTTATTGTGGTAAATTTGTATTTTTCGCTATTTTTATACTTTTGTGCATTTGTATTTTTTTAGTGAACTTTTATATTTCGGTATTTTTTGTATTTTCAATTTTGTACATTTGTACATTATATTTGTATTTTTTGTGTTTTTGTAATTTTTTGTTTTTCTATTTTTTTTTATTTTTATATTTTTGAATTTTTATTTTTTTGTATTTTTGTGCTTTTGAATTTTAGTATTTTTGAATTTTATAGTTTTTAAATTTGTATTCTGGTTTGTTGGTGTTTTTGTATTCTTGGATTTTTGAAATTTTGAATTTTTATATTTTCGTATTTTAAATTTCTGTATTTTTTTGTATTGTATTTTTAAATTTTAGTTTTATTATTTTGTATTTATACATATTCGTATTTCATTTTGCAGTTTTATAATTTTTATATTTTTTTGTTCGGGTATTGAAATATACACAAATATGAAATTTTTATATATTTATGTATATTTGTCTATTTTTTAAATTTTGCTATTTTGCATATATATATATATATATTTAAAAAAATTCTATATATTTAATAATTTTCAATATTTTTTACATAGTTCTATATTTTTCCATGTTTTTTATATAAATTCTGCTTTCTATATTTTTTAAAATTTGTATATTTTCTCTATAATTTTTTTATGTAAAATATAGCAAATTTTTAATTTATTTATATTATTTTTTTTATATTCTCTCTATATTTTCCAATATTTAAAATTTGTTTATATATTCCACATGTTATTTTTAATTTATATTGTATTTTCTCTATATTTATTATATCTGTTTTCTATTTTTGTTTTTATATAGTTGTGTATATTATTATTTCTTATTTTTCAATATTTCTCTCTAATTTTTGATAGTTTATCTATTTTCTTTTTATATTTTGTCTTTACTTTTTCATATTTTTTTATTGTATTTTTTTTTTATTTTGAATATTTTGTAAAAAAAATACGGAATAATTTTTGTAATTTGTATTTTCGATATTTTTGTAATTTTTTAGTTATTTTTTTTGTCTATTTTCGTATGTTTTTCTTTTTTTATAGATATTTAAATTTTTTTCTATATATTTTAAGTTTTTCAATGTTTTTGAATTTTGATATATTTTTCCATGTTTTTTTATAATTTTGTGGTTTTATATTTTTGTATGTTTTTATATTTTTTCTAGATTTGTTATATTTTCTTTATTTATCTATCTACATAAACATGTTTTCTACATTTTCTATATATTCTGCAATACGTCTTTTATTTACATTTGTTCGTGTATTTGTGTATATATGTATTTTTTTGTTTTTATATTTTCATGTTGTTACCATTCGTTATTTAGAATCCATAAAACCGAGAAAAAAATTTAATACGATAAACTTCGATACGATAAAGTTCTAGATTCCTACAATATGTAGGATTTTTTTATAAATTTTCAACCTCTAAATTTGAAACCAAGTGTTACTTTTTAGACCAAGATGCAACATATTAGGAGCGCGACGCCACATGCTTCCCTCTTGTATTTTTAGATATCGTGGAACTTATACTCACTTAACCGATATGAATTTCCCCTTCTTTGGTTATTTAGGTAAACTGTTGGTATATTTTTCTTAATGCAGAACGAGGCAACAAAAATTTCCGAGAGAGTTACATAACCGTGGGTCACTTTCCCTATTATTTCGTGAATTTCTTGTTATTTAATTTTCGTATCCTGTAGCGTTGCAAATAGAGAGAAGTATAGTGAACAACTACACTTTCAACGATAAGCAAATATTGCTTGGGTTTGTTCAAATTTGGATGACTGCATGAAACCAACACGAATGAAATTATAAAATGAAAAGAAATGAGAATGTGCTTTATTTCCCTTGACCCACCGACTGGTCAGTAGGTATGCCTCTTACAAGGGCTCTGGAATCTGGTAGGGACTAGATGTACAAAAAATTAGACAGGATTTTGACATTTTCACAAATCGAAGATTATTTTTCTTAATAGAAAGAGATTTCTATAAAACGAGGACTAATTTTCTAAAACTAGACTTCAATGTTTTTTATAGTATTACCTACAGAAATTTTGTTGTTCGTACTAAATTAAGTTTAGAAAACAATTATGGCTAAAATTACTTCAAACAATTGATATATCTGAATCGACAAGAAGTTTTCTTTTAAAATAAATCATCAGCTGAAAGCCTATCTTTCCATACCTCGTCGATGCATTATCCAAATTATTTAAAAGCCGAGATCCTTTCCTAAAGAGTTGAATGACATTGGACTTAACAAGAGAAATAATAAATTTAGAACTGTAAGTTGTTTTTATGTCATATCATCAAATCGATAAATTTTTCTGTTTAAAAAAATTAAACACAATAAGGAACTGCCCTTAAACTTATAAAAATGAATCTTTTGCTGACGAGTCATTAGTGAGTCGTCAATAACTTTTATGGTGCGGTTATGTACAACCAAAAAACGATGTAAACGCGAAAAAACTACAAAAATTTTCTTGATAATGTCATGCCTTCCCATAACTGTTTTAACAACTTAAGTGTTGCTACACCTAAAAATTTTATTAGAACACTAATTCAAAATCGCTGACTGTTCTAATTAGTGAATTATTTAAACTGCAGTGTAGTAGTATTGTGATAAAAAATATTGCTGGCCGTTAAATTTATTACTTGTAATTTTAAACTTTAAACCAAACTGTGAATTAAGAATGTCGATTAAAAAAGGTGCATTTTACTTGGCCATCAGTGGCCATTGGCTGAAAAAAAAATGTCTGGTTGATTCATTCGATCGAGCAACTGCGTGTTAAAATCTCAAACAATAAATAGTCAATACTAATTTACGGGGCCTATATTCCACCTGATTTAACCACATCATCGTATACCGTATTTTAATAACTGGGTATCGTATCATCGTATTTTAATAACTGGGTATTTCAATCTCTAAAATATTAGTTGAACTTATGATGAAGTAACGCACGAGGTTATGCCTGTAAACGTGTATTCGGATAACGAGTACCGATGCATCGACACCATATTTGACTCAAATTTTGGCCAAATCTGCCATATAAAAAATTAACTACACTGAACCTTTAATTAAAATTTAATGAACCAGTTCTATTAAAAACAAAGAATCGCCAACACCTTTCGTTATTAATAAGATTTAAAACAAAGCCATTGAAATAACATTGGAAAACAATGTAAATAACAAGTTCCAAAATTATCAAAGCCGGAAACCTTATTACCTTCATTGTTTTCCAAAGGCCAATTCAAATAACATAATTTTGAACAAATAAATTGGAATGCCGAGTTCAACAGCAATGACATAATAGATCCATGGCACAAAAGTTGAAAATGACAAAAGTGACGTCTATTTCGAAACTTAATCTAGAAATTATGTTCCTATCTATGGTAGTATGCAACTAGCGGTATATGTATACCAGCATGAGCGGTATACCTGCATGGTTGTATTTGCAAAAGATCAATATCGAGCAGTTTTATAGAATTTGCCAGGTATTCTATTAAAGAAATCGAGAAGCCCAAAGGAGTTGATATAATATACCCCGACTTTGCTAAATCCTTTACTCCGGCAGTCACTACAATATTTTGAAATACATTTTCAAGTTCCGAATCATCTTCAGCAATTGAAGTACATCATCCCGTACTTGAAACTAAAGAGGTCACTTTCGTTGGAAATTTGATCACTACCAGGCACATTGAGCTGTGCATCGCTAGAGCGAACTACTTGACGCTACTTGACCTGGAAAAACGAATGATTATATGACCACGATCTACCATACCATACTGCGAATTGCTAAAAACTACTTTTATTGGTAATCTCTTATTAGGCCTAATCGACGTTCCGACAGTACTAAATTCAATTAAAATAAAGGTTACTGGGAACTAAAGCAGGAATAATAACTTCCTCTATTCCTTCAATCCTTATTACAGTGAAGATGTTGTGTAAGGGTTAAAAAGTAAATGATCTTAAAAAAATATGAAATATTTTATTCGCATAAATTTAGAAGAGCACACATTGTTCGAAGGACTCGCCAAACTTAACGAGATAAGCAATCAAAATTTTACATCGTAACAAACTGCTATGATTAAAATAGCGCCAGCAGATAAAAATAGCACCTATTAAAATTTTTTTACTCAAACGAAACCTGGATATCAATATATCGCAGAATATTGATTAACTTCAATATATCGCAGCAAAAAAATGGGTTTCAAAAAGTTCTTTATATGTCTACGTGTGGAGTAATGATTATCCCAACATAGTCAACGATGAAACTTAAAACATAAAAATCATCGATAAACTTGGGACTTTTAGTGATTTTTGGACGAAATTCACCGAAAATTTGTGTTTTTAAATAGGAGCTTTTATGTTATTTGCAATATTTGGAAAAGTAGAACATTTATGAGACGACTAATAATTTCTAAAGTTTTCTAAATTAAATATGAATCAAGGGAACAGCAAAAGTATTCTAACGTAATTTCCATTACTCCACCACACTGTTTGCATCTTGCGTTTTAAAGCTACAACTTTATTGGATTTACAATGTTCGTTACTAAATCGATAATTGAATTTTGAACAGTTAAGTAGCAAACTATACCATTTTTAATGCATTGGTTCCCCAAATCTGCGTTTCTTATTTTATATTTTATGCAAAAATTGGCTTTTGCAACATAACAATTTATTTATTTTAACATGTTTACATATAACTAGTCCGATTTCGGACGACTGGCTTCCGAATGTTAACATTTTCAGTAATTTTTCAATTATGTAATGTTGACTGGCCAACAAAGTGATTTAGATAACTTACAATATTCTGATATTTATTTCATCTCGTAAATACGGAACATTTGGTTAATATCAAAGTAAATGACATATCTGATATAAGTGGAACAATTGTTTTATTTCAATTAAAATTAATTTCGTTAGAATTTCAATATATACGTTTGAAACCAGCTGTAAAAGATTAAGACGCATAAGACTACGTTTATCTTTTGGAAGATCTTTAAGAAAACATGGCGAAAAAAGGTTACCTTTCCAAACAATTTTTCATATTTTTTTTTGCTGTAATAAACTGTATTATTATTTCTTGCCTAATTTAAATATTACTTTCAATAAGCAGCCCTACCCAACAAGCCAACATATTTTTTTATTATTTTTAACTTAATAAGTCTGTGTAATCTTGCGCGAATGTGTTTCTTGAAAAACCAAATATTCAAGATTTCCAATAAATGTTTTCATATAATTTTTTATTTCTGGAAAAATTATTATTCGAAATCTTTAAGATAGATCTATATACATTTTTCTGAACAACAAAAAACACTACAAAATATTATTAAAAAATGTTGAATACACACCACACATAAAATATTAAATATGCCTACACACATGAAATTACGAGTATTTTTTTTACACCATAACGCTGCTAACAAGTTCATTCAATATGTAGGCTTTAGTTGGAAACTACATTAACTATAATACAAATTGTTAAAACTATTCAACCAAATGACATACGAAATATCACTAAAAGTATTTTAATCGTGGCTCCGAGGACCTGTGAATTTTGCGGCATACCGCCACGCGCATAAATTATATCGTATTTCAAATATCACCGATTGTTTTTAATTTTAACCAATACACAAAATAAAGAACAATATACCACCTTTTATATAACAAAACAAAAACTATTATTATTTATAAATAATATATCTTATTAATAATTAATAATAATACAAAAAAATAGTTTAAATTCCAATTCGAATTTTGTATACAAAACGAGTACGCTCGATTTAAATATAAAATAAATTAAAATTTTATGTTTGGGCGGAATTGAAAATGTAATGTCCAATTTTTGTGTACCCGTGTGTACATATGACAGGTATACGAGTATAAAGTGTAAAATGTTGTAATATTTAAATTTATATAGACTAAATTTATATAGACTTAGATATAAGTTGAAAATGAAAAACGATTAATAATTAAATAAATATTATTAAGAATTATTTCTCTATTATACGAATTATTGAGTTAGACGAATTTATTAGTACATGCGGATTGAATTATTTGAATTGTATGAGACAAGGCGCGGCACAATTAAATATCATAAAAGCCAGACTCAATTAAGGGTTTACTATTACAAATAACGGGGTGGCACGCGAGCTATATCGTACCACATTTGAAATGTTGGCTTTATTACCCTGTGGAAATTAGCTCAATGAGATTAATGCAGTTTTGATGTGTATCTAAGGTTTTGACTAAGGCTGCGGCCGAGCGAGAAGCGATCAAGGGGGCAAAACTGCACACGTCTATTTAAATTGAACTGGCCGCAGTTAAAGCGATGTGAGGTGTGAGTGAATGCGAGATTCATATCGAAAAAGCGATAAAACTGAACATATTAAGTTTTGTCATACTTTTGAGCATAAATTCTTCTGCTTATTTCGACTGAATTTCTGGACCGTCTTTATGAATTATTGTGTTGTGCAAAATTCATATACAATTTTTTCTGCTAATTTAGGAGTTGTTTCGATGGGTTCCATACAATTCGTCATTTAGAACAAATTATCCCAAATGCACATTCAACACATTTCCTTGCTAAAGAATCACGTGCTCAAGTCTTCCAAGAAGTGAATACATTACATCTCCAAGAAAAAAGTATGGCATTTGGGAGCGCTATTTCATTGGAACTCATCATTTTATTAGTTGCGACGAGCTAAATGTTCCTCCATCGCTTTGTGTTCCGTACCTTTCAATTTCTATAATTAAAAATGTGTATCTAACATCTGCCACGGCTTGAAAAACAATTGAATTTTTTTTCTCTCCGAATGCGCTGGATATCGAACACGTGTTTACCATCAACAGCCTAGCCCCTACGCAACTCGGGAAATACCAAATATTCCAGAAATCTTCAGCTAAATTTTTGAAATGTATTTCCGGCGGTTCCTGCATATGTAATGGCTGGAGCACTAAGCAAAGAGCTTCAGACGCTACTATGTCTACAATAGTCGATGTACCAATTCTAAATGTAAATGAAAGTGATCTGGAAGATCAGAATGATTCAGAAGTTTTCATCGACAACTGTGTTTCAAATCATACAAGATAGGGAGCCAGTTACTGTTTCTGGATCAGATTATCGAAATAACAACTATTTAAAAACTATTCTTCCTCTTTTCTGACAAGCCCATCGTGATAGAATGAATAATTAACATACAGTACACTGAACACACTACTTTTGTTTTCTTTTATTCATCGCTTATCCCACACACTTGGTCGCAGCCCAAGTTATCAAAATCGTAGCATCGATTCTGCGTATTCTGACCTAGCAAACATATCTTAAAATGATCGAAAGTCAAATGCAATTTTTATCTTAATTTACCGATTTTTAATTATATCGAACAAATTACGATTAATTAATTTAAAATATTTTTTATAATTAAATCCTACCACAATTAACAAAACATTTCAAATTTTATGGACAATCTACCATTTGGATTTCTAAACTAGTTTCGAGCCTTGGTGAAGCCCGGCTTATCACTCGAGAAATTACCGAACACTAGTAGCTTCCGTAACTTTCATACCAGGTGTTGAAACCAGCGCTGCTTTATAGAAACTAATAATTTCCATTCTGGTTGAAATCGAGCTTCATCTTTTACATCTCGTAACGGAATCAAATAAAATGTCAGTATGCAATGTACTTTCGTGATGTTGATCAATATTCATAGTGCTGGGTGAGTTTAAAACCGGTTATAGGTTAAAAAAAATCCTAGCAATGTGTCATGAACATTATCGGAACGAATACTTCATTATCAATTTTAACGTCCGTTCCTTCTGCACCAACATAGTTGGGGTTAATAGAAAACTGTTCGATAAATCAGTTTTTTGATTGATTTAATTGATTATTTTTGGTTGTGTTTCGGCTAAAATTAAACAAAAATTCAAAAAAGAAAATAGCGGCGTAAAAACATGGCGGCCATTCGACCAGTTTGTGCACTTTTTGTGGGATTTTTTAATGTATGCGAATTCCATTTTGTGTCAGGTGAAATTTACATTTTGTTGGAGGTTCATCAATTTATTATAAATCGATGCTTGTTTTTCATACACCTTCTTAACTGGAGGTATATTGCTTGAAATATCCAGTGCCATATTTATTTGTCTTTATTTGTCTGGATTTTTTTTTGCCTTTCCACTTTCCATATTATAGCGTATGAAGATGATATCCATTCCAATTGGTATATTAACATTTTGATAACTGGGTTTGGTTTAAAATTTTAACTGTATGAAAAGTTCTACCTTTTAACACGGGTATCTGTAAATATATTTAAAACTGTACTATAACAACTAAGGCACACAAGCAACATCTTTTTTTCAGTCATCCCATTTTCAGAGCATAATTACACCTATTAAGTAAAAGCGTTACGAGTTTAACGAAATCGGTAAGTGTACGAATTAGAAAACTGTTTTAATGTCCAAGATCGTTGAAATATGGAAAATATATTAGCGAAATAATGCGCACTTGATCTATAGGACTATTTTTTATGGTTTAATTACCAAGTCAAGAGGATTTGTATTGGCCAACAACATCCACCATGACTGTCACGGGCACACGGGAAGTGATGCTGTATAAGATAGCGGAAATTTGACAGCGCAAAATAAGAGATTACGCTACTCGCCGCAAGTGGCAGCACTATCACTAAAGAAAAATAATTTTGTTATGTAATTACCAGAGGAAATTTTTCATTCATTATGTATATATTTTTCACTAAATAAAACATCTCAGTGGAATAAAATATTAAAAGTGATCCTTAAAATGGCAAATTGATTGAACTCCGAAGTAAAGGAACTCGGTATATGAAATGTTGGAATTTAACAATATTCCGTCTTTCCGGAATTTCTTCCACTAGTAACCAATAGTTTCGATTGTTTTTCTAATAGCTAAGGCTATAATAAGACTATATGGAAAGTTTGGGGAAAATTCAATGACTAGAATTTTCACTAGAATTTTTTGATTTTCTGCGGTAATATAAGTTATTTTCAGTTTTTGGACAATATCTCAAAAACTTTCACTAGTAACCAATATTTTCGGTTGTTTTTCTAATAGCTTAGGTCATACTGAGACTATATAGGAAACTTGGGGAAAATTCATGGACTGGAATTTTCACTAGAATTTTTTGATTTTATGCAGTAATATAAGTTATTTTCAGTTTCTGGACAATATCTCAAAAACTTTCACTAGTAACCAATATTTTCGGTTGTTTTTCTAATAGCCTAGGTCATAATAAGACTATTTAGAAAGTTTGAGGAAAATTCATGAACTAGAATTTTCAGTAAAATTTTTTGATTTTCTGCGGCCATATAAGTTTATTTCAGTTTTTGGCCAATATCTCAAAAACTTCCACTAGTAACCAATAGTTTCGTTTTTTTTTCTATTTTATTTGTTTTAATTATTTATTACTTCTATTTTTTTTATTTTCTATCTACAAGAATTGGTTACTATTTAAAGTTTTTGAGATATTGGCCAAAAACTGAAAATAACTTATTTGGCCGCGGAAAATCAAAAATTTTAGTGAAAATTTTGGTACACGAATTTTCCTTAAATTTTCCAAATAGTCTCAGTATGACCTAAGCTATTAGAAAAACAACCGAAAATATTTGTTACTAGTGGAAGTTTTTGAGGTATTGTCCAAAAACTGAAAATAACTTATATGGCCGCAGGAAATCAAAAAAATCTAGTGAAAATTCTAGTCATTGAATTTTCCCCAAATTTTCCACATAGTCTTAGTATAGCCTAAGCTATTAGAAAAACAACCAAAAATATTGGTTACTAGTTGACGAAATTCCGGAAAGACGGAATATTGTTAAATTCCAACATTTCATATACCGAGTTACTTTACTTCGGAGATCAATCAATTTGCCATTTTAAGGATCACTTTTAATATTTTATTCCGCTTAAATGTTTTATTTGGTGAAAAATATATACATAATGATTAAAAAAATTTCCGCAGGTAATTACATAACAAAATTATTTCTCTTTAGTGCTAGTGTTGCCACTTGCGGCGAGTAGCGTAATCTCTTATTTTCCGCTGTAAAAATTCCGCTATCTTATGAACGATTTACATGTTCCAATTTACATATGGCAATTTACACATGGTCCAATTTACATATTTCCAATTTACATATGGTTTACATATGGCTGACTCTTTTTAACTTGTTACTTTTTGATATTTGCGTGCAGCTCTATTTTTCAGTAAAAAATTTGTTGGGTAAATAAATTGGAACATGTAAATCGTGCATTATACAGCATCGGGAAATGCCTCTTTCCCAAACTTAATCGATCCAGTTTAATAAACAATACCACGGGTATTTAGGCGAATCATATCGGTAGTATAGGCTCCACATACAAATCGATGTTTAATAGTGTGAACGTTTTGAAATTTTTTTAATTTCGCACAGTTTCTAATTTTCCGATTTCTAATTTTCTAAATTTTTTAATGAGTGGAGAGAATTTGGAAATGATTCCATTAACAAAGAAATAATAGAATTTGATGATTACTAACAGAAACTAAAATTTTCGAAATTGTCTACATTGTCGACGCAAGTTTTAAATTATTTACATACATTGTCGACACATGTAAACTATTAATATTAATTAAAGTTTTAAAGTCTAACGTGCAGTTTCCTTTGGTCCTCTGCTATTTAATTAGTAAGAAAACTTATTAAAAAGTAAAAACGTCATTTTAATGAAAACATATTAGTTTGTTGTGTTTGGATTTTACAGAATAAATGATTGGTCACGTTAATGTCTCCACATCAATGGATGATTAATAAAGTGTTCCATCAACAACCAGCCGCTATGCGTCGTAGAGATAGATCTCCACAGCACCGGCGGACGACTCAAACAAGACCTACGCATATTATTATATCGAAACTGGCGGGGAACAGCGATGGATCAAGGATTAAAGTACAGGCGGCAAAATCCCTTCATGGGATGTGAAAGCAAGAGAGAGAGAGAAAGAGAGGAACAAATGATAAAATTCGTCAGTTGAAAACTTTTTTAAGTTATTTAGTGCAATTTTAGTAAATTAAACCTTTCAAACATGGTTTGTACTATATTTACTTTATCTTCAATTTTATGAGAATAAGGCGTCTACTAGGCTGGATCATCTAACTCTATTGGGTGCTATGGTTTTTATTTCCACTCATAACTTGCCGCGTTGTTCCGCTTCTGCTAGCAACTGTTGACGTGCTTGAGTGTTAATCCCTACTGGATGCCGTTTGGGACACATTGTCTAGGGATAATTTGACCTAATTAGTTTCATCTAATAATAATAATTGTTTATAGATTGACGTTTGAAAAGTTTCAAGCTAAAATTTTAAAGAAACAAGAACAGTTTGTGTGCTTAATGTAGAAAAGTTAATTATTTAGTCTCATACACAAATATGTGAATACGACCCATTTTACAGTACTATATAAATGAAAAATTCCAACCGGTTCATGCAAAGCACTCGCAGTGAGATTAAGAACTTAGAAAATCAAAATAATATTTTGGCTTTAGGCCTCATTTGCTTAAATTTTGTTAATTAGGTTAGTAACCCACTTCATTAAAATTTATTTCAATATCTAATAGCCCTTCAGATAAAGTTGCTTTTTAGCTATTAAGTAATTATCTATAGTTGTCCAACCTAGAGCCCAATAGTTTTACATTTTGATACTAAATCGCTTAAATTATTCGTTAGCAAATGAACCTGTATTGATACAACCACGTTAGGGGTAAAGAAAGGTACGTAAATCTCCTTTAACCAAAAGGTCGGGTGACATTTGCCAAAATAGTCGAATACAGTCCTTCATTCATAAGAAATGTAATATGTAACTATCAGAATAGGGTACATACAGCGTCAATTCAAAATAGCGAAAATCCGCAATATTAACAATCCATGTTAAAGAATTTACACACAAATTTTGGTCTGAACAAATAGAATTTTATTTTGTTATTTTACAAGTAGTTCTTAGATTAACGTTAAATTAAAATTTCTCGTAAAATTCTAAGTAACAAAAAATTTTACGAAATGCGAGATTTTCAATCCCAATCTTTAGCCGGCCCTAAACATTATAATTCATTACTTTTGAATGAAAAGTGCTAAACTTTGGATAAAGATTTTAATACCGGGAATGTGAGGGCTAACGTCTTAGAGAGGTGAATTCCATTAACAAGAGCACACACATCCAATTAAAGATTGCAGTAATTTGTCAAGCAAAATTTCGAGTGTTATGATTGACGTTGTTTTAATGCTTTTCTTGGAACTTTCTCAGTAACAATTTCACATGAAATATTGGATCGTTAAATATTACTTTCAAAACCCGTAGAATCTAAATCACCAAAAATTTCGATACATTTACAGAAACTTTCCGGCATGAATATGGTCGAGAATATTAATATTGCGTTAACTTGCTGCTGCCTTATTCTCTACTGCACAAAAATTTATTAATTAAAATTGGAAAATGTCATTTATTTTGATTTCGGTACCATCAGCATTAAATTAATTTTTCTTGAAATTTGATTGTAATGTTGCTGAAGGTGGAGTAGGTGAAGATGCAGAAAGTACTTTAAGGCTGGATTCAGTATTATCTATGTGATAAATATATATAAATACATTATTTGGTTTGCACGCCATCTCTTATCAAGTAAACATATTTATCGCGTTGGAAGATTTCTTTTCTGAACATGGTTTAAAGTTTTTTACTATAGTGGAAGTTAAAAAATATCGTAAATGTCGTGTTAAAAATGTGCAATCTGGGATTATAAAATATTTGTGTGTGAGTGTGTTGCAACATAGACATATTAGAAAATTTCGTTCCGCATTTGAGAATGAATCTATTCGTGCTAAGTGTCTTTAGCGCGAATAGATTCTTTCTCAAAGTTCTCATCCCACATCACATCATGCCGACCAATTTGATAACATTTCAAATGGGATGATTTGAGTTTGATTTGCTGCTTTCTCAAAATATCCTTTTCCTAATGAAACATTTTCTTTCCAAAAATTAAATAATTCCACCACAAACAAGTATATATGACATTTTTATGGAACAGACATCCAAATATTTAATTCCGTAGAATATAGTGGGTCGAAGTATATGAGTATTGATTTCTATTGGTATTGAAGTACTAAGAACTCGAACAATTTGCAAAAATTTGCTAGTTTTGGCAACCATCATGGATGTTTCGTATTTTAACAAACTTGTAAAGTAACAGACGTTTCAGACAAAATTTAATTTAGATGTTTTAGCAGACATTTGCTTTATTGTTGGTTCGCCATTTTGAATATCCAAAATGGTATATGGTATTAAAAAGCCATATGGTATTAAAAAGTAAACATATTCATAAAAATTTTAAGCCTAAAAAAGTTTATTGATCTGAAATATTGAAATGCGGAGGGGAGAGAGGTGGCAGATTGGAGAAAGAATGCCCCATATATCGCAGACTTTTTAAAAGAAACAGCAGAACTATTGTTTTAATTAAGTTAAAACAGTGTTTGATGTACGATTAATACATCGAAATCTGTATATGCAATTGTCTAATTTGCTCGTTTGAAAAAAATTTATAGAAGACTTTTAAAGGCGTTCTCACTGCTTGAGACTTCGTCAATACAAATTAAATGTAAATTAATATGAACTTAATTAATTCAAAATTATTTAAGAATCAAATTGAAATATGTTGATTTGTCCTCAATCGTATACAAAAAACGAGAAGAAAGTGCGAAAATTATATTGCGTTCAAATAGTGTTTGCTTAACTTATATCTTAGCTTATATCTGTTATCCACATCTTCAGTAAAAAGTACAAAATTTTAATTATGTATTGCAAAATGCAAGAGATTCGACGCACTTTCAATTGTGACCGAATTTATATATTTTACCGATTTAACCAATTAAAGTAAAACTAAAATATATATTCCCTCCACAATATTTTGATCGCGTTCAAACTAAATGAAGAAACAGCTTTTCCTATATATACGACTATGCTGTGATATCAAACCAATGTAATCTCATGACGCCACCTACAAGCAACATATATATAAATCTAACAGTTTGCAGAGTAGGTGTACCACGGTTCGACTCTCTCGTATACACAATAAAAATATGATTAACAGCATCTTGTTTCGAAGATGATCAAAAATTATTTCTTGTAATGTTCAACATTGTAAAACAGCAACATATACGTATTGTTGTAGGTGGTTTAAACAAATTTTCACCATGTTTTTAATTAAAAACATTGAGCGATTGAAATTTCCTTTCGTTTCCCATCAATTATAGTCGTTTGCAATAAAAGCAAAGGAAACGCTTTATGTCACATGATTAATGAAAATTTGAAACAAATTTAACAGAACTGTTAAATCCAAAAAAAAAATAATAATAATCATAACATTGACATCGTTACCAATACCACATCACCTTATACTACTTTATGTAGCTTATAGATTTTTCCACAACATGACTTTATAGTGTGTAAATGCGCGCGCTTACCAAGATCTGTGTATATTATTTTTCTTAAGAAAATATAAAAATAAAAACTTAAAAGTTTTATTTTTTTGTATTTATTTCGCTCAATTTCATAAATGGGCGGACGACTTCCATATAAGTCAGAACCAGTGAACAAAATAATAATATACAACAACATACATTTTAAAATATATATATATATATATATATTCTTTTGAATTCGTAATTTCTTAAAGAAATAATAGCAATATAATAAATATTTGTACAAGAAGTAGTGTACAGTAAATACAATATGCCAATATATTATAAATTTAGTGCACAAAAGCATTAAACGATTCCCACTATATATGTATAAATAGACAAATCTTGTACTAAATCTAACTGTTTTCACCTTTTTCTTTAGAGTACTTAACACTTCTCTTCCGCACCGCGCACACACATAACTAGATAATATATAAATAACAGTTTCATTCGATTTATCAATTAACCATCTGATATAAAAATGTCAAAATAATATTTGTTAAGATGTAAACGGAATTCGTAAGACATTTTTGTTTTTGTTAAAGTACAGAAAGCGACTTTGTATATTAAGTATATTTACCATCGTTTATAAATGTTATGTCGCACCAAAAGTAGCAAAATGACTTAAACGTTTAAATGTTTATTTGGCTAAATTAGAAATTTTCAACACATGAAATTACCTGGTATAAAAAAAAATGTAATAATATGTGATTTCTCTTAAGAAAACCCCCATCATCAATTACATCTTAAATAGTCTTTTGTATACACACATTTTTACCTACCTTAAATATTTTTGTATGGTTTTGTGTACGCGATTAAGAAGAAATTTATAATGTTGTTACTTAAGACATTTGATATTATGTTGTATATGGTAAACGCGAGGAATTTATACATTTATTTGGACATAAATGCGCTTTCAAACTGGCACGATGATCCATGATTGCAAATTCCAAACGAGATGTATAAGTAACAATGTAAATACTCGTATGCCAATGCATGGCATTGTATCTTGAATGTTATCCCCATTTTCGTATCTTTGTCACTCCTTCCTAAGCTTTTAGTGGACGTATGATTGCACTCAATAGGCAACCTTTTATTACGAAAAGACCGGGTCAAATTGTATTAATTTAATAAAAACGGGTTCGTCGCTTTTTGGGAATTTAATTTTGCAAAATTAACAAATTGAAATAATTTATTTTGATCCAAATATGAAAAGGTCTTTGCAAGAAGATGCACTGAATTTGAAGACCGCTCTTTTAAAATTTCATTTGTTAAAAATCCATTTGCATTTTCTGGGAGAATTGTGCATTTATGCAGAATATTTCAAATGACGTTTAGAAATGAAACGTTAGCCCACCCTTCGCAAATAATATTTTTAAATTGTTTATCCGATTAAACTATTCCAATTGATTTTATTTTTGATTTTACAAAATTACATTTCTAAATAAACGACGAACCCGTTTTTATTGAAGTATAATACAATTTTGATTTCGTTTTTAACGGCAATTAAAATTTGGCGTATTGTTGAGCAAATTGCAAAATATAATGACCAATCCTCAGATAATTATTAATTAACGAAATTTGATGGATACTAATTTATCATGAAAGTGTTGTTTCTTAAAAGAACAGCAATAGAATTCCTAGACGAAATCCATTCCCAGAATATTCCAGAGAAATGTTTGTGTTAGTTTTTACACGTTCCAGATGTAACGCTCGCCATGTTTTTCATACTGGTGGAGCACAGTCGAAAATGATAACAAAATCTCCGAAAATGGTGGCCTCCAATGACAATGCGTGTATTTCCACGTTAACGTATAGAGTGGACTGTATCTACTTTCCTCGAAATCCTGAGGCGTACATTTATATTACGCACTTAACTATTAAAAGCACTCGTGGTAAACGTTATAAACTAATTTTATTTATTTGTGATTTTACGTGTTGAGTGTACAAAGATGTTTCTTATAATAATGTTTAGTCATTTTTCTTCGTATATAAATTAATTTTTTGGAACATGAAATGAATTTGACAGTTTACTTCCAAAACGATTTAAACAGTGCGTTGCCCTGTTTTGTAGCACAGTTTTCATTTCCATATCATACATCTATTACAATTTTATGTTCAGGTGGTCGAGACGACTGATGTTGCATTGTTTATATTGGAATATTGCCTGATGAGAAGACTGATCTTTTCAAATCAATAATCTCATCCGTTCGAAACTGATTGATGTGATTCTTACAAATTTTCCATCTATAAGTCGAAAATGTGTTTAAGCATGTGTCGATTATCATAGTCATTGTCACGCGGATTGACGCTAAATGGAAGAATTTCCTACGATTGTGTATTTAATTTTAAAGTATTGAAGATAGACCAATGTACGAAACAATCATAATAAAACCATTACAATAAGTAGTAAAAAAAAAATAAATAAAAAAAAAATCTCTTTAAATAATCAATAACAGGACATAGTAGAGTTTGTCCAAAATTTGATCAAACACAGATGATAGCTATGGGCTTAACATATCAAATGAGGTAAATTCCATTTCAGAACAGTTGACAGCGCATATTTTCGCTGAGTAGTGAACTATCCTTTGCTGAGTGGTGAACTTTAAACAGAACATCATTGAGTTTGTACTAAAACGCCAGTTGTATCAGATAATGCCTATAACCTTAACTTTTCAAATAACAAAGAATTGATTTGCGTAGGAATTGGTATCGAAATTTTTATTGACTTCGTTTAGATTCTCTCTCTCTCGCTCGAGCTTTCACGTCTCGTAAAAGTATTTTGCGTTTTGGAATGCCAACTATAATGTCATTTCAATGGTTAATTCCATAGGTGTCATCTGTATATAATGGAATTTTGGTACAAACTCTTAGATGTCCTGTTATTGGCCATTCAAATAAAACGCATTATTGAAATCTGGCAAACAAATTAAATTCGAGAATATAAATACAATTATAAAAAAATACAAATCTTTCTTCTTATACAGTTATACTTGAAATTGATAAGATCAAATTATTGGGTCTCAAATGACTGTGACATACCGAGCAACCTTGCATGCATCTGAAATGGGATTTTAAGTGTATATGTTTTGAATTATGCAGGAATAACCTAATTTGATTATAATCATTAAATGTATGAATTTTTGGCGCCATCAAATTAATAAACCAATAATTACGAATGTAAATCGATACAGCAATCAATACACGTAAACAGTACATCCACGGATATGTTGGTGAACGTCCTAAAACTGGGGTTCCAAAAATTTTACGTTAGACACAAAAAATATCCACTAAAGCGTATATTCGTTTCTGTGTCGTAACTTACAACAAAAAATTAGCAATAAAATAAATGCAAAAAAAAATACTAATTGTCCTCGACTTACGACAATTCGAAGTTACGACGGCGAAAAACACCTTTCCTTTCATTTTTTTTTTTTCAAAAATTAATGTACTTATCGTTATACAAAAAATAAGTAAATTTATTTTCATTTCATAATATTCGGAGAAGTTAATGTTAATCTTTCATATGTTTTTTATGTTCGTCTTAAGTTTAAATTCAAAATCTGTTGTGTTCAATAAGTAAGTAGATTTAGTTGATTTTTTATAAGCAATAAATACCGAAATTCGAATAAGGCAAAAAACCTGTCATCAATTTAGAAATCAAATTAAAACTAATAAAAAGATAAGGAAAAACAATAATTTCAATAGCTCGAGATTTTGGATTCAGCCATTCCACGATTTCAAAAAGTTTTTAAAAAAAGAATAAAATTCGATCAGCAGTCAAAGAATGCACATCAATAAATTCAACAGTAATATCCCAGAAAAGAATAGGGCCCATTAACGACACGGAAAAATTATTAATCATTTCCATGGATGATCTTATTCAGAAACGCATGCCACTTAGCTATAATTAAAGCGAAAGCGGTTAGGCTTTTTGATGACATAAAGAAAGGTAACAGCGACTATGCAGAAATATCATTTTTTATCAGCAATGGTTGGTTGTTGGTTCCAGAATTTTAAGCGTATAGGTCTAAATACCATAGTGTTAAAATAACTGGAGAAATGGAAAGTGCCGATGACAAAGCTGCTAAAATATTTATAGTTAATTTAAACCAAATAATCCAACATGGGAATTATTTGCCTGAACAAATATTTAATGCGGATGAAACCAGTCTTTATTGGATACGGATGCAACAACGCAGCTACGTCAATACTGAAGCTCATACTGTGCCAGATTTCAAGGTGTCTAAAGAGCACGTGACTCTTTTATTGGGTGGTAATGTGGCTGGATATAAGTTGAAACCCTTATTAATTCATAAATTGAAAAATCCTCGAGCTATGAAAGGAGTAAATAAGTATATGCAACCGTTGCACTATTTTTCAAATAGTAAAGCTTGGATCACAAGAATAATATTTGACGAGCGGTTCGGAATCTGTTAAATCGTTATGTGGGAGATCCATCATCGACAGATGAAACATTGAGTGAAGTCAAGAATGGAATCATTGAAATATCCCATCATCTTAATCTAGAAATAGGAAATTGAAGATATTTTGGAAGTTATTGATGCTGTTAAGGAAGGTTTAACAAATGACGAGCTGTTGAACATTCAAGAAGGAATAATGAAAAATTGGAGCGATGATGATTGTGATGTAGATTGTAGACATAGTAAGCACTCCCATAGAATTTAACATAAAAGAAATGATGACGGCATTTAAAAATTTTGATGATGCATTAAAAATGCTTGAAAATATGGATCCTGATGCAGTACGTTTTGCAAAAATAAAATGATTAGTTAATGATTCTCTTGTGCCTTATCAAGAAATTTTGAAAGGAGAGCAATCACGTAAAGTGCAAACACAAATTGACAGTTATTTTAAAACTTCCATAATCTGTTTATATTTTTTATTATGAAATTATGTGTTATTACTAAAATGAATTCTTATTTTTTTATTTTCTGGATTAATAATTAATACTTAAGTAATTGAATTACTAAAAGGGTTAACATTATTTGCTTATCTGAGCTGATTTTATCACAAGTACTTATTCCATAAAATAAACATATTCCTCGACTAAACTGTTTCGACTTACGACGGACGTTCTAGAACGGTGGCTCGTCATAAGTTGAGGACTTTTTGCTGGTAATGATCACTTTTTAAGTGATAGTGATTAAAAAACATATTAGATAAATTGTAGTAAACGTTTTAATCCTTAAGGGTGGTAGGAAAGCGTGAAAGATAGAAAAAAGCTCGCTTTAAAAGAAAAAACTTTGGCCCGGTGCTTGGTTCATCGGATGCAGTTTTTGAAATGTCTGTTACTTCCTAGATACTTCCAAAGAGTTTAGAAATTTGAAATACTTTCAAATGGTTTAGGAGTTGGAAATTTTACAATCCTTTTATTGATCCGGAACTATAAATGAGCTCTTCCATAGCGGTCAGGGGTTCGACTAAACTGCCAGAGGCTCTATTTGCGAATCCGTTCCGAATCGATTCGAACGATAAATTCGATTCGAACATGATTTGGTATTTTTGAATTCGAACGAAAATACAAATGTACACTGTAAAGTAATCAGCAGGGAAATTTTAATTTATGGTTATGTACGAAAAATACACGCCTTGGTCATGGAGTTTTGACGTTTGACGACCAAAACAAAAATTGTATTTTTTTGTAAGCATAACACACATTAATTTCAGATTGATTTGTAATAAAAAACATTAAATAAAATACATTAAAACATAATAACAAAAAAATGATTTCGGGATATTTTCTGTGTTAAAAGTTTTAAATATCTCAGCCGAGTTTTTTACTTTTGTATTGTAATTTTCGTTTAGTGTATGTTTCAAATTGTGAATAATAGTTAAATTTTTTTCAGATAAACTTTATTCATTTAATAAAAATTATACAAAAATAATAAAAAAAATTGTTTGAAACTTGGCCTAACAACATACCAAAATAATTGTTACACCAATAAAATAACATTACGTATTAATTTATTATTGAGAATTGCCATTATTCGTCAATAAAATTATCAAGGAAGAAAAATTCGTTCACGAACGAACAATTCTTGTTCGAAAACGGATTGCGCGATAAGGGTAATTTTCGTTCGTTAAATACATCATTCGGAAACCTCTTTCGTTTATTTGAATTCGAATTCCCAACTAGCGGCCCAGCATATTTTGTAGTACGTTTTTTTTACAAGTTAGTGAGTGATAATTTTAGCATCGTTAGATAATTTTAGCGTCGTTAGATCATTCAAGGAGTAGATGTAGGGATCATTAATTTTATTGAGATCGACAAATTACTAGAAGCGCTTAGGATTTTCAATGAAATCGGAATGCACAACACAGATGTATTACCAACAAAATCGAAAACTCATATTTGCTCTGTGCTGTACCATGGTTTAACTGGTAAATAAACATTTTGAAAGTGAATATAAAAATTTGCAGTACTGCGATGTAGAATAGAGGCAACATCAAAATATAATAGTAATTCGTAAGTAATAAGTTTGGCAAAATCCACCTTTACCAAAATTATGCGAGTCACAATGGCATTATTGTTTACTACACATTGTTATTACTACACTCGTAACGAAAAGATGTTATAATTAGTGGGTGATGGCGATCAAGAATGGAGAGTAGTAAGTGGTTTCCATAGCAACAGTGTTATTAACGTTGGAAAATCTTAGTTGAGTATCAAGATTCTTTTCGAAATTACGTGTGTCTGTAGTAAATCATAATTAGATACATAACTGAATGAATGAAGGAAACCATGAATCCGCCTTAAGATTTATATAATTTTTCTCAAAACAATAAGAGAATGGCTTATGTGATTTGATATTTCTTTCGCGAATCTTCTTCTATTTTTAATTGGGAAAATCAAAAATCTTCTAAGCCCTGAACACAAAAAATGGCTCGAGCACCTACCAAAACGAAAACCCCACCCAAAATAATGATGTGGCTTAACAACTTACTTTTATTTCATAACATTCTATGTATAGTAATTTGAAAGGTCCGGGAATGAAGCGTTTTATAAATATTCTGCTCTAACATTTGAAATCTGTTCGTATTTAATTAGTAGCTTATTATAGTTCATAATTGAAAAAGTCCTGAAGAATGTCCCAAATTAGATAAGGCACTTTAGTGTGCAAAATAACCGCTATGACGCTAGAGACACATATACGTTTTCTCATTCCGATATGATCAAGTGGCATATACACTCCTAATTTTGCCTTAATTTCTGAAGTGAGATGGCTAATGGTGTCAAAAAAATAAAACTGGTCTAATTTTCCTAAAACTTGAAAAGTAGAACAATATTTCTCTCAGCATATTTTGCTCAGTCATATTAAAACGAATTTTTATTCGAATTCTTAATTTTTCAAATTGTTGGGGACTTGGGGTTAACACAAAAGTTCCATATTGTTCGAAATTCAGAAAAATTGGAAATTTTCTTCGCGTTGCGCATTATAAAAAGTTTTCAATTTTCCCGATCAACAATCACCGAAAAATAAAGTTTTACAAAATTACTGATAAATTGTCAGTTGCTGAAGATCGGCATATTTTCTGATTCGTTTTTCAACTAGTTTGACTCGGTTGTCGTTTACTTTAGAATGAACTTTGTAACAGTTGGTCTATCACACTCTTTATTTATTTGGCGGAAGGAACAGAATGTATTTTTTGAATGACAGCAGGAAAATGAAAGACTTAAGGCAGTACATACTAACAAGAACCAATTTTTTGACAAAATTCTAATAACTCAAGTTAATGTAAAACCCCAAAAACCATAAAACCTAGCCAGATTAACAACGGTTTTCTGTTTTCTCCGTTTGACTATTATGATTGGGTTGGTCTTACACGGGTTCCTCGAGCTAATCAAGTTTTCCACTCAACAGTTGCGATTTGAATGCATACTATTAGCCGAGTTTCTTGATGCTCGATCTGTTCCGGTTCTATTCAAAAAGAAGGTTCACAAAGGCGCTTAATAGATTTCTATTTGATCTAAAATAAAAATGTTAAGTGTCTTATAATTAACTAACTTGTTGCATCTGGAAATCATCACAACGAGAGAAAGCTGACTACCGAAAATTCTCTCTAAATTATAATTCAATTTACTGCTGTATTTATGACCGGAAACACTAAAGTCGACTAATTTCGTCAATTGTGACTAACGATACTAAGCGATAGATTATCGAACCCAAGTAGTTGGTTTCAATCCCAAAAAACAGCAATAATCTCTGTTAATTATTAAAAAATAATTTAAATTACTTCATATCATGATTTGTCAATAGCGTGACAGGTCATTATCCCTTAATTTATAATAAATCTTGGTTGCTTTTGTGAATATTTCTTGAGTTTTCCATCTAACCAGATCGTAAAATATTAACTTGACTTCCAGGTTGACTTTTCATTTGATCACACAAATAAAGATTTGGTACAAGCACATAATCGTATAGGCAACAACCATTAATCGCCCATTTTGCCCGGTGCGGTGAAAGAAGCACAACTTTGAGACAACGAAATGCACGTCCTGAATAAATGGGACGGTTGACAATAATCACCGAATCTCGTTTCCTCGAAATACAAGGCAAACTCATCTCGGAGCGAAAGAAAAGTGTTATGCTGTTGTAGATTACCTAACATTAAACGTTTTCAACCACTCCACATGGCGGCAACCATTCCAAACCAATTATGATTTATGCCGAATATCAACCAAGATCTAAATTTATCAGTCGTAACAAAATTTTAGTTCCTGAAGGGATTTATAAGGCATCACGACGTCGACCCATTAGATTTACATAGAAAAATTAAGTAATTTTATTACAAGCATATAATCCTGGATCAAACGAGTATCACACTCTTTCTAAAATAAGAAGGAAAATGTACAATGTACCGCTGAAATAAACTAAAGAAATTTAGGTGCAAAATCCGTCTCTGCAGTCCACCAAATGCTAAATGGAATTTCACTGTTGAAATGAACAAAACGACACTGACAAGTGATCTTGTGAGGAAAAATTCCAAATTCATAGAGGTTAAAAAATTAACTATTAGCCTGTAATGGTACATTTACAGTCCGAGCAGGGTGTTGTTGCAAAGGATATTGGATTAAAAATTAAAATGAGCGAGCATAGTACGTTGGTCTTAAACCCGGAATTTATTGAGATATATTTAATTATATTAAGGAATATTTGAAAGAACTGGAGGAGTTTACAGAAAATAAAAAAGCTTTGAAAGTGGTACGGTTAAATTATTACTCATATTTGATGGCTACTCAAAGTTTAACAGCGGAGTTCGTTAAAATTTTTTAGTAAACAAATTTAGTATTTTATTGCTTGCCACAGCAAAATTTAGTTGAAAATAGAGGATTTCAAAGAGTTTGAAGATTATGAATTGCCTAACGGACTTTAGAAAGTTTATAAAAAGTTCGTAATTAAAGATAATACTTTGTGTATTATAAAAATATGCAATTATATTTTGGAAATTTGATGCAGGTTTCATGGTCCTATCCCTCCTGGAAGGTTACAAACTTTTAGATACATACTCTTTACGATCTCGGTGCAAGAATCTAAAAGATTAATTGTAAGAGCAAGTTACATGATAATGCGCAATATCAATTGGCTTCTTCATGTACCTCCAGTAATGGTGCCAATTCTCACGGTTGCTATTTCCTGCTATTTGATGTTCTCGATTCTGTGAATATTCGCACAGATTACTTTCAAAACGCGGGCCTACAGTATTGCCTCAAAGCAGAATTTGGATTAAAATGATACACCATATATAAAGTTCTAATTTTCGGATCCATTCACTTCCAAATTATTCCTTTTTGAAATATGATTTTAACGTGTAGCTTACATATCACACTATTTGCACTTAGCATGCTTTTTACTACAAATAACGTCTATCACATTGTTTAATTTAGAATCCGTGTCTAATTTGAACTACTTTCTCGTGATACAATTTAAAATGTGTTCAATTTAATTAAAAAACATTTTTAGAAGTTGGAGATGATTTAGACGTCGGACATAAAATTTTAAAAATATTGTGTTAAATTTGACATCTACCTGTTTGTTAGCTCGCACCATCTCAGCATCAATCAACATAAATTTTAAAAATAATTTCCCACCTCTTTCGTGAATCTTGTGTAAATGTACACATAAATTGGCGGCCTTCAATCATTCCCAATCGTCTGTAAAATTATGTTCGACAATAACATACATGATTTTATTGACTACCACGATATTCAGCTGCTTCTCAATCGATGATCAATAATATTTTTTTGGATAAATTATCATAAATAACTAATTCGTTTTCAATTAGCAGTTAAATCTCTTTTTTTGGATTCTTTCGAATTTTTGAGTTCAAGCCGAATATATTTTTTCTGCTTTATAATCTGTAATTTACACGTGGAATTTACTTTTAAAATTCACACTTCATTTTCGTATGTCAATATACAAAAAAAAAATATCTAGTGTTTTTTAAGTCCACTACATACATACAAAGACTAAAATCATGTTTGGTGAAATACCACACCCAAAATATCCAAAATTGTATAATTAAAGTCAACAAGCCAAATTTTATGAATATTTAATCATTGAAATTCGCGCGGTAGGATTACATAATCGTACATACGTATCGCGATATTGGACGATTGGCGCTTACCAAAAAGAACAAATAAAAATTATGTCAACTTTATTTTTTTTAGTAGTTATTAGATTTCGTATAGATTGTGAGAAATTTTATAAGTATTTTGTGGTTATTTTGATCAAAACGGAAATATTTAAGATTTTTTAAAATCTGGCACCCACCACACGCAGTGAAATAAAAAAACATGTTTGGGGCACGACTTACGACGTGCATCTATCTATATATTGTAAGATTGATGAATAATATCTAATAGCCACTTATTGCAACGAGGGCAACCATTTAGTATGCTATTTACACAAATAATTAGATAATCGTTTAGCGGACTTAATAATAGTGCAAATATTAACGCAGAAGCGATATAAAGAAGAAACGGTATATTTATCTTGTAATCCAAGATCACTTCATTAAATCAACAAAATTCGTATTTTGGATTTAATAATTTTTGATTGTCATTTTAAAAATCGTAAATATCGGTGATTATATTAAATTAACCCATGGGAAAAGTACAAGTTTATATATTGATCATTGAAGATAATGGCGCCAAAAAATTAGCATACTTTGTGATCTGCGAAATACCCAACTAAGGAGCATAATTTAGTTATTCCATTTATACAAAGGTTCCATTTATACAAAGGTTTTCTCAAATGAAATTCTTTATTAATGCAGTCTCTCATTTACAACAACAATACATGTTCTCACTAAGTTCTCTCATAATCGATTGTTGTCGAACATTGATTGTCATTCTCTGCACGTTTGGATCTCGTCATGACACGTTAGCCTTCTTTTGTGACAATTTGTAAAAGTAAACGCATGGAATATATGGACGAAACATTTTGGCGACAAGGGTGAAAAAAGATTGAAGAATTGTTAAATCAGTGCCGTGTGAAAAAATTTGTCTCCATTTTTACTGGTTGCAAGTTAAGCAGGTTTGATGGACCAGATTAAAAATTGTGCCGTTTTGGGCGTACGACCATAAAAAAGAAATTTGGTCATATAGCATCGGTATGTGCGTCGGGAAAGACTGATCAGACAAGTCGATCTCAAAAGGGTGATGATGGAAGTCAATCCAATAGCAATGTCAATACGGTGGATGTAATCGAAAACTTTAAAACTTCCCGTGACGAATTGTTCAAAATTTCGAAAAATTATTCAACAGGAAGTCTTCGTTTTAAGAAATCCGTTCGAGTGACAATGTGGTCAAGTCTGATCAGGGACGATTGGTGTTGTATGAAGTTGCAAGTTTAGAATCCAAACCAAAACAAAAATTTACTCAGCAGTCAAATTGTGTGAGTCACGTCAGAAATCCCATTTTGGAAATCCCACCATTTTCTTATTTTGTCGAGTATTATTTGATTGTGCACTTTTGTGCGTCTAACGGTAAAATTTGTGCATAATGTACTTTGGGAGATAATGTGGGATTTCTGACGTGATTATCACACCAGAAATCTCATAGATCCGTTTAACGATTAAAGCATATGTTTTGCTTTGGGTTAATTGTGCAAAACTATGCATATCAAAACTAATTTAGTACGCCTCCCGAATTGGTCAGGATTTTTCCAAGATTGGCTGTATCTGCGTAGACATGCAGATACAGCCGTTCTAGGAAGTGTACAACCGATACGATATGTACAACCTCTATTGAAGTAGATCAATTATGTAGGAAAATGTCGTAGCGTTCTAGATACAATGTTAAGACTAGATGTGATAAGACCAGAATTCAAAAGTGGCATACTCCATATAACCCAGAATTAGGAAAATAGAAACCCTTAATTCAACCCTATTTTCAAAAGATCAATTTCTGAAAAATTTTATATGGGTGATTTCTGGAAATCCCACTTTTAAGCATATGATTATATGCTTTAATCATTAAACGGATCTATGGGATTTCTGGTGTGATAATCCCCAAGTCAGAAATCCCACATTATCTCCCAAAGTACATTCATTATGCACAAATTTTACCGTTAGACGCACAAAATTGCACAATCAAATACTACTCGACAAAATAAAAAAACGGTGGGATTTCCAAAATGGGATTTCTGACGTGATTGACACGTCAAATTAATTGAATGGAGCGTTGTGATAAGAATTTTTTGTCACAATATAAATTATCGGGAAGCCTCTAAATTTTTTAGTTGGTATTGGATCAGCAATTACCATGATCGTGTATTAGCTTCATCACCTATGGTAATATTCGGGTCCTAATGCGAATTAAATTAGGTGTTAATGTGAAATTTTTGGACGTTCAGACGTAATTGCCACTACTTGTGACTGCAGCCGACAGAGCAAATGTTGTGGGGCTCGATGTATTCGGTTTGCAAATTCAGCGTATAGAAGCAGAGAAAATTCTTGAGTATTTTCAAACTTGGTTTTGGTTACTGTAATCAATTCAAAGCCTGCTTAACATAGAAACCTGATGCTACACCGAAATGTTTGAGGGCACGTCCGTTATCGTTTGAACAGACGGACGAAGTTAAAAGAGATATTGACTTGGCGTTCTTCAACCAATCAGTGTATGGGTCGCAGTATTAAAGCTGACAAAAAGTCACTGAGAAACTGCAGATATTTTAAGGCTAGGTAGTAAATTCTCAACTCTGCGTCGACCGGCATCCAATTGCTGAGGAATTATTTCAGCGCCTACAAAGAGTGATATGATTTTAGAAGATTGACCTCAGTGAAGTATATTTGCAATTAAAAAAAAACTCCATTTGGACTATTTCATGATCAAAGATGGCCGTTTAAAATAACTATAGAAGCAATCTTTCAGTGATTCATTAAGCAGATGACGGCATATGCAGAGTTTGTTACAAGTTAATTTAACGGCATAATTGTAACAGGTCAAACCGAAGAAAAACATCTCAAAAACCTGGAGGAGATTTATAAACCACACGCTGCTGCCAAATTGAATGTAATATGAGCAAGTGCAAATTCTTCCCAACTAAAGAGGTCTAGTTAGAGCATGTTTTGGATGAATCTGGAATTCTGCAAGCTTTAAGTATTACAATCTTTTTTTAACTATATTTCGCGGCTTACTGTTCCTTTTAATGCGTAAGAAAAACGTTCCGTTTGTTTGGTCTATTTGGAGCAAACATATTTTTTTTGTCAAATAAAGAATCCCATTGTGAACGCGATTTAGCTTGTCCACTATCAGCATAACCCGTCCATTCTTGTTAATAACATATGCCTTTAGCCACGCAGTAGGGGCAGTGATTTCTCCTATTTACCTTGATGGAAAGGAGTATCTGATAGCCTTCTCATCGAATACGCTTGATGATCATCAGAAAAATTATAGTCAGATTGAGAAAGAAGCACTTTCTATGGCTTTCTATAATTTATTCTGATTTTCACTCAGAAAAAGGCTTGATAGTGACGTTAGTCAACCTTATTTCGCGATGGGTTCAATTTCTCATGGGCTATCAGTATATTATCAAACATAGGGCAACCGAAAAGCATGGCCACGTTGATGGACTTTCACGACTTTCCGTTAGTCCGGATGTGAAATTTGATCGTGAAAGATCTGCGTGTTCAGTGAACGAAGAATATCACGAAATGTTGGAATAGTTTTCTCTGGACAGTAAACAAATTGCAAGAATAAATTCCATTCCTGTTTTCAATAACGTTCTTCTTTTCTAGACTGAGCTTCACTCGAGTCATGATTCCCAAGTTGTTCGAAAGTTGGCCAATCGCAACGAAGCCATGGGAACGCTTACACGTCGACTTTGCTGGACCAATTGTAGGTCATATGTGGATGTTATGTGTGGATCATCTCTCTTGATATCCATACGTCATGTTAATGTCAGTTATTACTACCAAATTTACGGTGCGCGCTACAAGAAATTTTACAGCGTTTACATCAACAGATTTTTTCGAGCTTTGTCAACGCAATGGTATTGATCACCTAACAAGTACGCCTTTCCATCACTCGTCAAATGGGAGGCAGAGATGGTGGGTCAGCGTGTTTCCGTACGAAACTCCAAATCTGATGCGAAGTTGATTGAGAGAATCAAGCAGGTCTACTATAATTGCAGGTCGCTATAATTTTGAGTGATCAAAATCAACATCAATTATCGAGCGAGGTTGTCACTTGACGCTGGTCCCGAGTTATCAACTCTGCGGAATTTCTTTGCAGAAATTCTAAAAATTAAACTAATTCTGCACGATAAAATAATTATACGGGATCACCAGTTTGGATTTAGTGAAAATCATGGAATTATAGAACAAGTGCTAAGGATCATATCAGAAATTCATATGTGAGCAAATTGCTGCATTACTGCTTAGTAGCATTTTTAGACATCACCCAAGCTTTCAAGTTTCAATAGTGTTCTGCGTTTACGCGCATTTCGCAATTGTCGAAGGATCGGTGTCGAAACGATGTTTGTATAGACAATTTGTAGACAATGTAGAATATTCATTTTTTGTTTTTCCCCATTGCGTTCTTTTAGTACGATGGAGTTTTTCGAGGAATTACAATTTTTGTCTCAGATATCAGTCATTTCTTCACTAAACTTTTAAAATGTTGATTTTTGGAATATCTAAAGTGTCAACTGCCCTCGGTAATTAAAATTTTTGTGAACAATTTTTTTATGGTTTTTTATAAATAAAATTTAGTAGAAAGTACCATCATACTCCAAACTATTTGGTTTTAATAGTGTGGCACAATATCTAGCAATCATTTACTTCTGATGCGAGCACCTGCACGCGTTATCACGCCAAATGTCTTGCACTATGAACTACAATTCGATAATGTCCATTGATTTTGATTAAAACAACCGTTGACGTGATTAAAGCTATCGGGCAATATCCGTTTGCGGCTATCGCGACATTAGCTGTGTTCCAATGGAAACAATTTAATTTTTTTCAATTTTTTTACTCGCAAGTACTTAAGATAATCAAAGGAACGGGCAAAATTATGACAGCAACATATTTTGTTATACAAAATTAAATTTGTTTGAATATTTGCATACAATTTGGTAATAATGTCAAAAATTGGGCATACTAAAAAGGCAAAGCCTTAATCTGTGCATACGCTAGCAGGAAAGAGGAGTATTTAATAGTGAAAATATTAATAAAATTAATTTACGTATATTTATTATAAAAATCCACCACTTTAGTAGTCGAATCAATTCCTCCCATCAGTTTGATAATTGAATCAATTTAATAATTGTAATTAGTAATTGTAATTCTACAAATTTTATTGTAATTTGGTAATCAATTTTCCATAAAATCCCTTATTGTCAATCAAAAAATTGTAAAAAATGTAGCATTTCAACATAACCTAACCATCACAAAGCCATCTCTTAGATTTTTTGAAACTCATATACCTACCGTCAAATTTATGCGTAACAGCTTTCAACATCTACACCATCGTTTCACCATCGAGTAGCTGCGAAGATACAAGTACTTGTGAGTAGTTTGCTTTCTTCATTTGTATATTTCACTGTCGAGGTACCATAATTATGTTAAAATGAGTACATTGAGTAAAAGTTGAATTTCTTGAATTGATTTATCATCCAGATTCAAGTTTAGAAACCCATGCAGAAGTATTCAACCTAAAACACTGTGAAGTGCAGTCTGCCGGTTGGACTAACCTTTTGCGTCACCGATATTGGGACAACCATAAATTATCGTATTCTCATTCTTATAATCAAATTGTTTAGTTCTCAAAATAATATTATAAATAATTGTAATGTTGGTTGAGTTGAAATTTATTTCTCTTTGTGATTTGCTTACATCATTAGAGTCAGCAGTTTGAGTGTAATACATACATAGCTCTTGTAACTTTGATTACTAAGGTTTAACACGATCCTGTAACATTCCCAGAAACGTTATTTGTGTCGATACTACACAGCCATCGGTGTGAAATCCGGGAAATAGGAGCTTCATCAACTTGTTACTATTAAAAATAATCATTACATTTCTGGTCAGAATCGGGTGACTTTCGTAACGGACCAAATAAAATGATCAAACAAAAGGTGCTGTGCAACTATTTCATCAGTAGTGCAATAGCAAAATTCTGTGCAATTAAAAAACATTTTTTGCACAGAATCGATGCATTCTTCGAGACTTGGTATATTTATTTCGGATCCTATCATGAATATTGATGCACTGTATACACCTGCGCAAGTAAAATCTAAATTTGTTTGCATTGAGTATGAACTATGAAGTGAATCTAAAAGAACGCTACGAATTCATCCCATTGATGCATAACATTTAATATTTAAATAGTTAGGTTTTACTGATTCTGATTTAAAAAACCATAGTGGAAACATTTCATAAACCTTTAATTAAGATTAATAAAATAAAGTTTAAGAAAATAATAATTCATATAAAAAAAATGTGAGAGTAAAGTTTATTAACATAATAATCCTGTGGTTTGTTCTTGCTCGGGGTCTTCATCAAGTATTTTGACTTCGCTGTTTTTAAGCTGCTATAAACGGCTGATTGTGTTTTGCAGTTGTTTTTTTAGGAAGTCTTTTGCTTTTTGTTTGGAATAACGCGAATCAGCCAGGTGAACGACGGTGTAAAATTTTATTTTTTGCATTTTTTTGGTCGTCTTTTTGGTGATGCGTATTGCTATTTTATCACACGGAAACGCTAATCGGCAAATTTCGTGACAAAATAGCAACTTTTGTATCATTTTTGTCATCAGAATAGCTAATTAACTATAGAATGGCACAGTTAGCATTCTACGTGACCATTTTGTCATATTGACATTACTGCCTCTACTATACAGCTACTAAGTCATGCGCATGTTGATTTTGGTTTTGTTTAATGACAATTTTGTGGTGTGGATAGCCATTTAGTTATAGGGAAAAGCTATTTAGCTATTTTGCTTTTCGACGACTAATTTGCTAAACATGCTATTGGTAAATGTTTGGTGGCAAAATAAAATTTTTTCATTGCATTTTGTCCCCAGAATAAATAATTAGCTGTCGAATAGAATTTTAGCAATCCATATTGACATTATCGCTTCTGTTAAAGCTATTATGTCATGGCTGCCATAATTTTCCGCTATTATGCCAGGGCTGTCATTTTTCCCCATTTTTGCATTATTCATTTTCTTAATTTTCTTAGTTTTTCTCTGTCGTTAAGAAATACGTTTTCATTCCTATTTTTCAATTTCGTGTCGATGCTATTTACAAACCATCCCCAATTAGTTCATATTTTAGAATTTGTTACAAAAATCTATTTTCTTATTGTATTCAATAAATAAGGCGTATTTCTGAGGGGTGGTATGTTTTTAGACCTACATTTAAAACTTCCTGATGAAACTTTCTTCCCAACTAATTTTAGGTCGACATATGCTATCATTATTATTTCAATACGCATAATGCCTCCGTTATCATAAATATTTTCAAAAGTGTTAAAAATGATGGAAAGTGTCAATACAAATACAAAATAGGTATAAAATATGCCATTACAAAAGTTATTTTGTAATTTTTGGAAACAATTTAATTTGTTTATAGCCTTATGGTCATTTTAAATTCCTAGTCATGTAAAATGCTTGTTTGACTAAATGGCTACTTGAAACGCTATTTTGCCAAATAATTATTTTGCATTTCAAATGACTTCTTTGCCATAAATTTTATTTTATTTTGAATATTTCAAATAAGCTATAAAACCTATTCGGCTGTGTAAATGACTATTATACTTTATAGTTATTTGGATAAGCACAGCATTATAGCCCAAAAATTTAGCATTTGAGAAAGCTAAAATCATTCCCTATACTTTGATTAGCGTGACACGTTTTTGTCAGTCATTTTGACGTTATCCTAACTTTTAAGCATTTAAAGCAATGCTAATTAACCCACAAAAACTGTTCAGCGTGACCAAATTTTTGACACAAATTGTTACTTGGGCGAGTTGAATATGCGGGCGAAATTTCGTCATCAGTTGGATTTACCATCGATAATGAATCGCGTCGTAGATAATGAATTCGATTTACTTAGACATCTCTATGATGCTTTGATGGGACTCATAATCATGTTGGCTTCTACAAAAGATGTAATAGGGTCCGTACTACACGATAGCACATTTCGATTTACTTAGACATCTCTACGATGCCTTGTCATTGACGATCGAAGCACCACTACACTTTCTTGTATAGCAAAAGTTTAAAATTAAAAAAAATCTATGACTCCGCATAAATATGTTGGCTTCTAGAAAACATAAAGAATGATTATTGCACATGGTTATGGCTAAATTAGCTGGCCATTGTGAAACGATTTTGTTTAACAATTTATTTCGTTTTGCATAACTCGTTTTTTTTTTAAGTGTAGATTTACACTTTTTTGGGCTGTTGCAAAATTTTTTCTGATTTGGGCTGTTGCAAAAGGTTCAAGTCCTGATTAAAACCTGAATTTCATTTTGCCTAAAATTTGTAAAATCAATACTTATGTATTTGACGATCTACCGAATTTATTTATTTAAAATTTTTACGATTATTTAAAGAACCATGAAACGTGCCTTGCACTTAAAACAAAAATTAAACAATTAACATTATTTATACAAAAAAAAAAATAATAATCGACCGAACTTAAACAATACGATCACGGTCCATTGTAACTACAAATAATTGTTAAACCGTGCATATTTCTCAGTTTCTGTTAGCATCGCATTTAAAATGTACTGTGCGCTGTGCTGACTGAACTGAACCCATTTCAAATTGATTGTTTTCATAATATAGTTTTCCAAAACAAGCGCGCGATAATCAATTTTTTTTTTATTATTGTGTTGTAGGTTTTGTTGCTGTAAATAATTATTAAATCAACCATAAAGTCGATTTTTGTTGACCAAAAAAAAAAAAAAAATAATCGTTTCTTGGTTTAAAATCACGTTTTATTGCGGTCTTATAGGTACGTATTGTAAACAATATACGTAGAACGCACACACCAATAATAACAAAATCTCTCCCAAAGAACCGAATAACTAACCAACACAACAAATTTATAAAATCCGTCAAACAACAGTAATAGAATTTCTATTTTCGTATGCAATTCATGTAACCGTAGCTTTTGATGTTTTCATATTTTCGTCGTTTCATTGAAAAATAAAAAAAAATTCTCCAAATGACTTTTCATCATGAAGTTAAGATTTATTTCTTTTTTAAGTTTCATTGTCAACATATATTTTTTGTATGCTGCGTTTTTTACCTTTAAATTTTTTTTTTTTTTTTTTTGTATAGTTTAAGAGACGTCGAGATGAAATTAAAACAAGAAAAAAAAAATTATATGTAGAAGGTAATAATCATTGATGTTGGAATTGTGTGCAAAAGACAGATTTGAAATATAAGAACGAGATTTTTTTTATCGTTTTGTAATGCAGAAATCCAAATCGGGAAAAAATTGCAGTTATCACAGAAGAAGGTTTTCTTTCTGTTGCAATATCGGAGGACTGTACAAATTTGTATGTGGATCACGCATGATCGTTTTTTTTTGTTTTTTTATTTTCTTATATGGAACCCAGAAGTCCTTGTATATACCATATTTAGAAATTAAATGAAACCTACCTTGCACCAACTATAAGTTGATCACCGGCTACATCGAAAAGCAATTGCGAATATGATGTAACATTTGCATCTGTGAAATGATCGGATGAGGGTAGTAGATCTGGAAAGATAAAAAAAATGTTAGTATTCTGTAAAAAAAATGTAAAGAACTATGATCACTTTAAAATTTGATCGTGTCAAGGTAATACATATTTTAATATTATTACTTTCGATCTGCATATTGAGATGAGATGTTTATATAAAACGTAATAAACCCTAATTATATATGGCGGATATTAAAGGTGGATCGCTAAGTAACAGGAAATTGTAATTTTGTGTTAAAAATTGTTCCAAACTAAACGAAAAATTTTCTCATGAATGACGCGACGTAATCGTTTATAATTGGCCGCATTAAAATCTATGAGTTTTATATAGCTGTGCGTTTAACGTTATTAATGGAATTTTAATTATATCATAATATCAATTAAAATTAATTATACAGAATACAATTTCTAATGATTATTTATTAAAAAATAATTTAGAATTTAGAATCGATCAATTTACGATTATTAACGACTTGTTGCCAACTTTAAAAACAATTTAATATAGAATCGATTGTATACAACGTCTCTGTACAGTTGAATGTAATACGCTACGTTAATTTTAATTGTGGTTTTGTTAAATTATGATCTTGTACGCTGACGTTCTTAATCATAATTCTGCTTTTAATACTGTCTCAAGAGATTCTTGGAATACAACAACAACAAAAATAAGAATAACTCGAAATACGAAATTTATTTACCGTTTTTTTTGTACATAAGCAGCTTGAAAGTGATTAATAGTGTTGTCAGATAGTTTACAAAAAAAATAAAAAAATTTAATCGAGTTCGGGTTAGAATTACCTGATCATTATTAATGGTGTGTTTAGCAGCTAATTATATCAAAGTATTTTTTTTTAAAGATCCATATAGTCATGATTATCTTTTTGGAAATGGGTTCAAAATTTTCGATGTAAAACTTTCTTAAATATTTTCGATTATACCAACAAATCGTGTAGAGTTTCTAATAAGATTTGTTTTAATCAAACAGACACAACCTAACTATCTCAAAATATCACAAAATCGGGAAAGTTCACAATTCACTATCAGGTCAGTTTATATGCGTTTGTCATAAAATTTGAACTGTTCACTTAGACTGATCAATCACTAATGCGAAGTAAATTGATCATTAAAACCTATTTGAGGCGTTCAAATACTTTAATGGGATGGCGCACCATCAGGCAATGAGAAAGGATTGACGTAGAACAACAATAATCGAAATAAATCTAGTAAAAACACCTTAGTGAAACGATTAATTCCAATAGTATATAGTCAAGAAACTGGAGTTAGAACTTACAAAGAAATTAAGAACCATTAACCCGTTAATAATGAGTGTTATTTTGAATTTGACGGGTCAAAATTTAAAAGATTCATCTCCAAACTCGGCCATTTCCTTCCAAGTATTCCTTTAAACCTCCAAGCAAGTTGACATCACTTGCAAGTATCATTTGCGTTATGCTTTGATAATCTATCATACAATTTTTTTTAAATCACTTCACTCCAATCGGACACGATCCTTATAATTTAGAACTTTTCGGAATCTTTTTATAATTCTTTGTTTGTCGATATTATGTCAAACTTTCTCTGTAAGTTTTAGCAAATTAGAAATATAATGAAAGAATTGTTTAAATTAACTAAAGAAATTAAATTATACAGTCATTATGTAGAAAGATCATCTTCGGTTAAATAATTTAGATTTAGCAACATGCATATCCAATTCAAAATTCAAAACAACAAATACGAATTTCATATTTCTTCTTAACCAATCTGTAAGAAGAGGGGCATTCACAGTCATGTTTGAGGCCACCATAACCTATTGGATCTGATAATGGGGATTTACAGCCGGAATTGGAGATTTAATCGGTGCGAAACTGAACACGTAAAATAAGAAACTGGAAAACCTCAATGAGCGAGCTTAATTAGCTGACTATGAAACCACCGATTACAAAACGATATCAATAATTGCATTGAATAAAATGGAAGAGTGAATATGTTCTGGCCAAATCTCGACTTTCTTCTACCACGAATGTGGTACATAGTTATCGAATACAATCAAGCTTACCGAATTTTTGATGCAAACTGTCTTGTATAATCAATTCTTGCTTAAATTTCAGATAACCAACAAGGTCAACCCTAATTGAAAATTTAACTTTTAAATTTATTTGAACTTTTGAGTCTTTGCCTTTTTTTATAAAAGCTAAACTTTTCAACATCATTGCAAAAATTGAAAAAGCTCCGGTGAAAGCTGTCACTTCCGGTACACAGATCTCCGCCAAATTTCGTTCGCAAAAATTTCCAAATAGTGGAAAAAGTTTCATATTGAAGTTTCATCCGGAATAGTCAATACGCCTGTTGGTTAAATATAGCTTTTTTTTATCAAAATTCGCCATTCCCGGTAAAATTCGTTTCGGCCAAAAATTACTCCAATTTCGGGAAAAAGCTTAAGCTGTTGTACAGTAAATTTCGGATTTAGTCTTTCCAATATCGCCGAAATCATAGAGGATTTTTTTTTAATTCTGTGTGTGTGTGTAAATGTCTGTAGCTTCTCTATAGCCCAGACGGATTGGCTGATCGAGATGAAGCTTAATAAAAAAGCTTTTCTTATAAATTGGGAGATCGCAATGATTGTTGGCTGAATTTGGTCTCCGGGAAGTGTCAACCTCCATATGAGCTTTTTCGTTAAAATAAAATAAAAATCTGATTTTAATAAAAATTCAACCTCTTTACACCCTACCACACTCCTTCCGCCCTGACCCCACACGGATTGATGGATTTGGATGAAACATCATACTAAACCTTTTACCATAACAATTTTAATTTATGAGTATACAGTTGAAACAAGTGGAAATGAAGTGAAAATGGAAATAGTGAAACAAACTAGAGATTAAAATTCAGCGAAATAATTTTACAAGCTATCCAAAGTTAAGCACAGACTGCTGCTGAAGAAACATCAGAATCAAAATTATTCTTGGATAGCTTAGTTCCGTAATTTGAGAGACCTATGAACCGCTCTTGCATACAATTTAAATGTTTTAAGCTGATTCATCAAATTGAATTCGAATCAAGCGAATTTATTGCATATTATAGTTTGGCAGATTCCTAGGCATTTTAATTTTTTTTAATTGAAATTTCTTTTTTGATAACTTGTAATGGACATTATTATGAAAAATAAATTGAAATCTAAAAAAAATGTGATATGTTTTATAAATCGGCCACCCCTCCCCTGCGCATTTCATTTTTTCAGATAAATAAACGATTTTTGGCTTTAAATTTCTATTAACACATCTACTTTTGAATGCCCTATAACCTTTTTAAGTTTTCAAAATGGTGGGACAGCAATGGCGGGAAAAATAAAATTTTTGCTAAAAAAAACTCTCTGCATTTTAATTAAATTGTTATAAAACCGCAATTTTAACTATGTTAATTTGCTCAAAAGTGTTCTGATGTCACCAACTACAAATCGTTTATTACTTTTTAAAAATTTCAAGAAGGTGGATTTAAGATGGCCACCAAAAGTGGTCAATTTCTCGACGTTCATGAAGAGCGATAGAAATATGGTCTAGGAGGAATAAAGAGCCGCTAAGTGCAGACCGACAACTCTGGACGTGATATCAGCAGAATAATTTTAAAACAGATTTATAAAAAAACGATTAAAACAATAAGAAATAATATTTTAGCCTAAACCGGCCATTTCAAGCTTTGTAATACGGAACAATCATAATCATTCATTTTTTACAGAGAATTATGAAATCAAAAAATATAAATAATCACCCCTACTTACCCAAGAATGCAGTAATTTTATGGGTAGAAGGACCACCACGTCTTCGCCAGCCAACACCTTTACCTATTACTTTCTTTTACATATAGTAAAAGCAAAAGTAAAGTAATTATGAGAAATGTTGGCCTAAAGATTTCTACAGGATCTACCATTCGACATATCACCGATGTGAACAAAACCAGAACATAACCAGAAACATAACCAGAACCGAAGAAGAAAAGATAAAATTCACCGTAGAAATGGGAAAAGATCAGTCATTTCTCTTTTTAGATTTACGATTAAACCAGGGCCATGGACTCAGCATAAATGATTAATCCATCAAAATCCGCCCTGCATAAAATTAAATTAATTAAACATTATTTTATTTATTTATTTAATTAACTAGTGAAACTGTGGTGGTATAAAAGTGAATATTGCCGATATACCACATGATTAGACGGGAATGATAAAAATGCCACTGCTCCCAGGCAAAGCGGTAGTTTTGTGTACTGTGTTGCCTGATCTAAATTGGTTGACATACTTCAAGACCTTTTCAATTCTATGCGACACATATACAATAATGCACTACTAATTATAACTACCAGCACCGAAACGGTGGTTTTGTGAACTAAAGCGCTGATTACAAAATTTTTGTTTTTTCCAAGACCTTTCAAATTATATTCCATATGATTATAGAAAAAAGAGACAAACTGAAACTGCTTTCAGCCCAATGGTAGTTATGAGTTCTAATCTGCTTCTTCAAAATTTACGGCATTCTTTAAGACCATTCAACGATATACGACAAGTAAATATTGTACTATTGGATTCATCAAAATTGTTGTCACCTTTGAACCGATATACTAAACCAGTATATTAGAATAATGTAAAGTAATAGTGTGGTACTTGACGCCCTTGAGGTAGAGATCACAGAAACATTTCAACGAATTAAAAATTAAAGAAGGTTGGCTAAAAAATCGAATTCATCCATCCGTTCAGACTGCATTTGATAGTTCAGAGACCTTCAAAACGTTTTCATCATTTTTATCAGGATTTTAGTAACTTGGTCTGGAACAGATGGAACTTAAATTTTAACCAACAAGGACTGACCTTTTTGCTGATCTGAAGTCCGATGTTGGCCCCAACATATTCACTCCATAATTTTTACAAGACATTTCGTCGCGGAAAGTAATGTATTGTGAGAATTGAAAAATATGTCGAGTTATTCCTCAAAAAATGAAAGATGTTTGCGCGAACGTGTTAACTCGCCACTCAAATACTTAGTGAGATGTCAAAAATTGAGACGACGAAAGGACATAAACACCAAAAAAGTGGATCGATTAGTACCGATTCATAATTTTTGTTGCTTACATTCACAGAAAACAAACAAACATAACCACAGCAAAATTACACACACTAATATAAAATTGTATGCTATACTCCTTATACGTATACAAAAACGTCATGTTTCGTCTGTCGAATTTTGAACAAAATCGATTCCCTGGTTTATTTTGAATTGGCTTAATTTATGCGTGAAAGAAATATTTGTCAATTTAGTGCACAAAACTTTTTTTGTTCAATTAACTCCACATTTTTTGTAGTTTGGCCAAATGTCAGTAGAATTCAATAAAATATATATGGTTCGAGATTTTTTTTCACCATTTTTATAGCGATCTTACAGTGAATTTATAATTATGGTTTACAAACGAATATTGTCGAAACAATTATGTTAAATAAACATTTGTATTTAGTCTGAAATTAACGTTCATACGTTGTGCAACACGCCAATTTTTTTTTGTTTAAATTTTAGACAAACTTAATTCATAATTAGCTCATGCCAGCTGCTTTTTATTGATGGCACAAAATAAACCGCGCCTGATTTTTAATTAAAATTTGCTAAATAAATTAAGATTAATAAATCACCAAAACATTGCTAATTGGAGATTGATACAAATGAACTAATTTTCCAGTTTAAAACTGAATATCAAATATAATTTGATTTCTTAATACTAGAGACATCTATCAATAACTAGCATAATCTAACCACTAATTTAGTTAGTTGGAAATACAAGCCGCGTTTTTTTTTGAAAAACAGTTGCGCAAATGTTGTCAAATTAAAAATTAAATCTTATTTTTTTAAATCAAATATGTTAGATAAAATTGTTCTCTACGTATAACACAAAAAATCAAGCGAAAATGTTTGATAGTTTTCTTGTAAAATTGTTGTTCTCAACAGTGCTGTACAATAACAGAACAAGGATATTACAATAAAATCTAACTTTTAAGATGAATATTTTTTCTGATACATAGAGGACTATGTTATCTACCTTATGCATTAAAAAATGTTACCTTATTTGATTTAAAATTAACTAAAATTTGATGCGAACTTGAAAAATTGAATTAAAAAACGTGGGTTTTGTCAAGAACAATCGACGTTAGGCACACATAATTAAAACTTCTAATACTTTGTGCCTCTAAGGCAGTGCGCCTGGCGTCGTTTTTTTCTAAAATATGCCTGATATATCAACATGCAAACTTAGTTCAATCAATCGGCAAGCAATTTTCAATTTAGAAATTGAAATATTTTACTTAATTAAGCAAATTTAATTAAACGTCAGAGGTAATTTGTTTAGGAATATTTCTGAACGACTAGTATGAATTAACCATCAATTTTGTTAGTTGGAAATTTAGACAAAAAAAGTCGTAGTCAGGCGCCAAGTCTAAACTAACTTTAGATTAGTTCATACCAGTTATCAATGGCGTAAATTACAATACACTGAAATTTGATTCTATATTGTATAATTCGCTGATTTAATTTGAATTTTATCAATTGTCGAAGTATTTAGTATCGACGGTAGACAATTAACAATAGTATTCAATTTAGGACTAAATATTAAACCCAGTACGATGGATACGGTAACATCTAGAAACGACTAGTGCAAGTCCTTTAGACTGTGTGTGCCACGTCGATTTTTTTGTCTAACTTTTCGGCTAACAAAATTAATGGTAGACCCATGCTAGACCTTTACATATAGCGCAAAGCAAATCGTGTCTGTTATTCAATTATAATTTGTTAACTTATATAAGATTTATCAATTCCGACAATATTTTTAATCAACTATTGGCAAACCTGAACTAAATTTGAAGTTTAGATGCAAATATCATAAATATTTTGGTTCAAAACCTAAATATGTAACTTTTATGAATTAATCTTCATTTTATTTAATTGGAAATTTATAAAAAAAATCGTTGTCAGGTATACAGTATTAACGAAAAAAACACACACTATAAGTTCCTTGAAAATATATCTTAGAGTATTAATAATTTACATATGTGGAAACATAAGTTATAAATATGTTGATCTCTGAATCACTACTGGCTGAATTACAACTGGTTGTCGACGTTGTCTACGTTGTCGACGAGTCATCTTACGTCTACGCAATAACGTAAAATTTAGTAGATGACGCGTAATCGCCTATCGCTGGTTATCCGTCTATGTTATTAAAAATCTTCTCTATGTGCCAAAGATTATTAATCTTTGCTCTACATAGAGATTTGTACTGAGTAACAAATGATAATTTATTTAGGGCAAAATACAAACCACGGCGCTTATTTATAAACATTTTAAAATACCGTAATTATATGCTGAAATCACAGACCACGTAAATCGGGCACCAATCAAAAATGTAATAAAAATTTCATTAAAATCTGTGAAAATACTTCAGCCACCGAAATATTTCTTCCGCTACTGTAAATTATTCTTATCAAAGAAATCTGTATGCCTTTTTGTTTAACTTAATTATTATTCCAAATAAGTTTCCATCCATATAAACAAAAAAAAAATTGTTGGAAAAACTGCAGAAGGAAAAATAAAATAGTTTAATTCTTCTTGGTTTGCTTCTTTTATGCACACAAAGTACATTTTGTAATTTAATATGTTTTATATTTTGTATAATATGATTGGTATGCTTAAGCCATAACAACATCATCATCATCATCGCCGTCTTATATTTATAAAAAGCGCATATATAAGAAGAAAATTTATAATACACATAATTTTGTTATATCGGCGACAATGACCGATCAAATATTACGACTGTACATATTAGCAAAACAAAAGAAAACCAGAACATTTAAAAACTATAATAAATAAGAAGTTTCTGATCTTTAAGAATTACTATGTACATAGCTACATACATACTTGTTCTACCTTTACCTTCATCATCATCATCGTAGTCGTCGTCGTCATCGTTCTCAGCAGCATACAAATTTCATTTTAGTAAAGTAAACATTAAGGTAAAAAAAAAATTTACAAAAAGGTGGTAGGAATTTAAAATCAAGTTTATAAGATTTTTTTTCTTTCTTATTTCTTAATATGTATATGTTTTTGTCTGTCTGTTTAATTATTTGTTGTCAGATTGAAGAAAGAAAACAAAAAGTAAAAAATAAATAATAATGTGAGTAAAATTGACATGACAATTGTTTTACGAGGTACAAAATAGAAAAAAATAAAAACTACAAATCTACACGATGTTGTGTAATATACGTATAATGTACGAGTAGTGGTGGTATCCAGCTTCCGCTTCAATCATCTTACGTATAAATTATATGTGCATGTACTAAGAAAAGAAACGAAAATTATATGTACATGGATATTTTTATAATTACTTTGTACCGGTTTAAGTAAGGTTTTATTTTAAAACTGTTTTATGGTAATTGATAAAGGTCGTGCAGTTCAAGGTCGCGTGCTCAGATGTTTTAATATGTAAAATAAAGCGAGTGTGTCAAACAACTCATCAACAAATTTGAAGCATGTTGTGTTACTATACTAGACATAATCTGAAACACCTTTCAACTTGAAAGTATAAACGGAAAGGTTTCTTTCTCAAACGAAAGGTATGTTAATGTGATTCGCTTTCAGTGTCTGCACGCATTTCAGAATTGTCGACATGTTGATGTCGAAAATAGCGTAGACAATTGATTTTGGCGTAGACAATGTCGACCAAATACTTACGTTTAAAACAATCCAACATATTCAAATCAATTTCCAATTTTTTAATTATCAATAAAATCTGTTTTTTTCATTAACAAACGACAGCACCATATATTTTATAATATTACGAGGAAAATGAGTAATTTCTTGTTCTTAACAGTGGAATTAAGTTTTTTTTCAATAGATGTCACTATTGGGTTACTTATTTTGACAAAATATTCGAACTATTCTTAAGAGTTTAGTTGAAATATTTTATTTAAAGTTTACTTTGAATTTATCAGTGTCAACTGCCTCATGCAAAAACATAAATACCGACAGATTAAAAACCATTATTTCTAGCGCCCGCCCGCTAATAATTGAAATTATAACTTGATTATTATAATTTGTCTAATAAAATTTAGTGGAATCTAATCTGCGGCTTATATCTGCAATAAAAAATTGCAAAATTTTTTATTCTACGATTTTCCCAACTGTTTTCCTCCAATTGGCACAAGTATTTCCAGCAGTCATTTTCATTCGACATCGAGCATCTGCACGCCATTCTGTATAAAATTTTCATTTACATTTAAATTTCATTTCATTTACTGAGTATTTACAATAAACTGAAACCATCATCATTGATGTTAAGAAAATCACATTTTGGGCGATATCCTGTTAGTGTGTTAGTGAGAGCAACGCTGCGATTGCGACATTTTCTTCAAAATATTTAAAGTTTCGCTCGCCAGAATCAATATTTATTAATTTGAAAGTTGGTGCATTGCGTAAATTTGTTCGTTGAATATTGGGCGAGTGGCTTCAAAATCAAACGACGGAAGCACATGTAACTTTGATACGCCCCATCTATAATTTCAAATCTGTTCGAAATCGAATTAAATCTTTAAAGAGACTTAATAAATTGTCTGGTGTCTCGTGCACATTCGATAAAAATACTGTATATGTTCATTGTTCAGTTGAACGTGTGCTTTTTGTGCAATACGGGTGGGTGATACACAGAAATGGCGACCTTGCGACAGAGTGTAAATTAACAAATATTATTGTTTTGATCGTGCATTTTAGTTTGAACTTCAGTCATATGTGTCAGTTTGTCAGTTTTGATTTACATCGTAAGATTTTATAAAAAAAAGTCTAAAAAGATGCCTAACGTAGCGTATGGAGTTTCTTTAAATGAGACAAATATAAAAAAATTGACAAATATGTAAAATTTAACAAAGAATACAGAACTAGCAGGAATTCAAACAACCTGCTGGACCACCTTAAACGTTACCATCCTGAAAGTCTTAATGCAAATGCGACAGGTGTTATAGAATATGAAGCATGAGTAATCATTTTAAATTTCAAAATGTTTATGATTATGATAGTCAATGAAAAATAGAATAAGATAGAGCACTAATTGGTAATTTAACCATAAGGATTAAAGACAAAGAATTTAAATAATTGTTTTGTGAATTTGCTTGGTGTAAGATAGGAATTTTCAAGCAAGACCACGTTGCGACATAAATAACTCACCAACTATTACATTGGTCAAAAGTTGTATAACAATAACCGCGGACAATATTGCAGCTTAAATTAAATACCCGTGAAGTTTGTCCTACTTTGTCCTAAAATTCAAAAAACAAAATTTAGGACAAATTTAGGACAAACTTCTCGCGTGTGTCCACGAGCGTGAAGTTTGTCATAAAATTGTCCTGACTATTTTATCATGAGTACGGATTAGTTAATTTCTCGTTATAATGAATTTTCATATTTGTAATATTTGAACGTACATATGTTCACGTACGTATATAAACAAATTTGAAATAAAGGTAAAGTGAAAAAATCGTTAATTATCATTTCCAATTCAGCGACTTATTTATTGACCTTGCAGCAATATTGCAAATGATTTTAAAAATATGAAAGAGTGTATATATTGTGGCTTATTTCAAACTTTCTTGACTCTTCAAACCTTTTTCTACCACCGTTGATGCATCGCGCTCTGGACGCCCAACTAAGACTGTGACTCCAGAAAACATAAAAAAAAATCCGCGAAACTATTTTTAATGACCGTAAAGTGAAGTTACGTAAGATAGCTGATACTGTAAAGATATCAATGTAACGTGTTGGTCATATTTTGCATGAACATTTGTCCATGAGAAAACTGTGCTCGTAGTGGGTACCGCGTTTGTTAATAATGGATCAACAACGATAACGCGTCATGATTCCGTGCGCTGTTTGAAGTTGTTTGAGCGCAATAAAAAGGATTTTTTATGCGGTAGATGACAATGGACGAAACATGGATCCACCACTATATATACCGGAGGCAAATTAGCAATCAGCTAAATGGCGAGAGGTCGGTGAACCTCGTCCGAAGTGACCAAAAGCACAACTGTCGACTGGAAAGGTTATGCGTCTGTATTTTAGGATACACATGGTATAATATTTGTTAACTAAGACCATATGCACCACGTCACAAGTCGATAGCAACAATGGCAAAATTGCACATTGAATTGCTACCGCATCAGAATTTCCTTCAGCCTCAATTTTTCGAGTGACTAACAAGACTGCGATCGAGAACGAATTTTTGACCATTTAAATTTCATTTCAGATGTCGCATTCGTTTTATCGGCGATGATCGAAAATTTGCTCTTGAAAAAGCTCTCTGTGAGTCTGTCGTACGGATTGACTGAGTGGTTTGAAATTGCGGACTTAAGCTTTTCCCATAAAATAAATGTCCCCATGATTTTTGGCCGAAACTGGTTCTTTTGAAGTGGCCGCTTTTATGTGGCTTCTCTGTTTTCCATATAGACTTTTTTCGTTTATTGGAAGAAATAGTGGGTAGGAGGAGAAATTCATTATTTTTCGCCAGATGGCTTTAGTGATATATCTCGTGATGTATTTGTCGCGGTATACCATACTTAAACTCGTTTTGATTGATTGTTTCAGTTGTGAGTTATAGCGTGTGGAGGGAAACAAAAAGAAAATCCGCTTTATTGTATAATTTTGCTTCGATAAAGGCGAAAACGCAAGTCAGGCGGCTGAAATTGTGAATAGTGTCTATGGTTTCGATACTTTCACAGCTAATCATGCACAGTTTTGGTTTCGTCGATTCCGTTCCGGTAATTTCGATATTAAAAATGCACCACGCATTGGAATGCCAATTGTCAAAAATGTCGATAAAATGCTGGAAATTATCGAAGTAGACCGTCATGCATGCTGTCGTAACATCGCCCAGGAGCTGAAGGTCGGCCACAAAACAGTTTTAAACCATTTGCATAAGGCTAGCTTCAAAAGGAACCTCGGTTTGGGTGCGACGAGTTGGCGCAAAAGAACTTGATGGGTCGTGATTCCATCTGTGAATGTCCATCATGTACGACAACATCAAGCGGAAACAAGGTGTTTTGGAAAAGCGGCATAATGAAATTGCCTTCTTAGTGGCAATGAGTATCGAAAAAAACGGTTCATATTTGAGCCAAAACGGGAGATTGTAGCCATGATAAATAGAGCTACGAAATAAAATAAAAATAATAGATTCTTTTTTCCCACCGTATATTTCTTTTTATGCATTAGGTGTGCAAGTAGAAACTGTGCTTTTTTTAGTCAAATTCGCCTTTATTGAAAATATAAATAATTATCGAAATATTCGCCATTACTAACTATGATATTTTGCCATTTATCGGATGATCGAGCCATTTTAGAACATCTTCAAATTCCGTGAACCGCTGGTCTTTCAAATTTGACGACATCGATCTGAATGAGTGATAATCAGAAGAAGCCACGTCTGGAAAAAACGCCGCATGCTATAAAACTTCCCAGCCGGAGAAGATGAGTTCCTGGGTCGATTTTGCTGTATATGGACGAGCGTTGTAATGCAACAATATCCCCTTCCGCCTTCCTTAACCCTTAAATTGTATTTTTCCTCCAGAGCATCAAATAATTTGATCAATTGGGCCTGGTAACGTTCAGCTGTAACAGTTTGATCAGATTCAAAAAGCTCGAAATTTTGTTTACAAGGTCCTCCGTCGGGGCTAAGGTTCCGTTTCTAATTTTTTTTCGAAATCCGAGCAATTTTGGGAAAAAATATTGAAAGGGGGTTTTTAAGTATGTACTAGGAATCGATTGAGCTAGGTCTGAATTTTGGGAAACAAAATGTACAGGGTTCTCCGTCGGAACCCGGGTTCTACTTTTCTTTTTTTTAAGTTCAAATGTTTTCGATAAAAATGGCAGAAAGGATGTTTCCGAGTACCAGGGCTCAATTGTGTCCGGTCTCAGCTTAAGGAAATTTTGTTTACAAGGTCCTCCGTCGGGCTCAGGTTCCGTTTATATTTTTTTTCGACATCCGAACAATTTTGGTAAAAAATATTGAAAGGGGGTTTTTAAGTACTAGGAATCGATTGAGCTAGGTCTGAATTTCGGGAAACAAAATGTACAAGGTTCTCCGTTGGGACCCGGGTTCCACTTTTCCTAGAAAGAAGGTTTTTAAGTACTAAGAATCGATTGTGCTGTCTCAATTTCGGAAGAAAAATGTACAAGGTTCTCCATCGGGACCCGGTTTCCATATTTATTTTTTAAAGTTCAAACGTTTTCGATAAAAAATGGAAAATGTGTATTTTCGAGCACCTGGAATTGATTGCGATGTCTTTCAACTTCGGGTAAACTCGTTTACAAGGTTCTCCGTCATGGCGCGTGGTCTGGGTTCCGTTTTTAATTTTTTCTAAGTCAGACGATGAAATTGCTGAAAGAGGGGTTTCGTGTACCACTAATCGATTGCGTTTAGTCTCAATTTCGGCAAAACATGTTTACACGGTCTACCATCAGGCAGGAGCCTATGTTCCGTTTTAAATTTTATCATCATCGAACGGTTTTAATAAAAACTGCTAAAAACAGATGTTTCGAGTACCAGGAATCGATTGTTTGGTGTTTCAGTTGCGGAAAAATCCACCTACAGGGTCCTTCTTTGGGGCCCTCGTTCTATTTACATTTTTTTAATTGCCGAATGCGTGCTTTTGAGCACCAAAAATCGATTATGTTAGGAACTCAGTTTCAAAAATTTCACTTACAAGGTCCTCTGTCACGATGTAAGATTCAGTTTTAATGTTTATCCTAAGCCCTACCGTTTTTAATAAAAATACGACGAATCGATAGCGTTTGGTTTCAGCATCAATAAAAAACGTTAACATGAAATTCAATTAAACGATATATTTCACAGTCCATAACTCGCACTAAATATTAATATTTTAATATTTAGAATGAACTGCAAACCATTCAAACTATACTCGTAAATCGCACCGAAGGTATTACTGAAAATGAGATATTTCCGTAAAAGGGTCATAGAATTTTTTAGTATGTTGGTAGGGTGATAGAAGATACTCCAACAAATCTAACGATATATGTCACGACCATTAATCGCTTGTAACATTAATATCAGCAACGACTACAAGCCGTTCAATCTATACGCGTAAGTCGCACGGAAAGATTACGTCTTCGAATTTCGCGTAAAACCTTTGTTCCCTTACTTTCATTTGTGGAAAGTTCTTATTTATTCGTTCATATCAATAGTTTGTATGTTTATTTATTCGCGATATTTATTTGTATTTTATACTAATTTTACGTAAAATATCATCCCTTAGTCATTAAATATTTCTTTGCAATTAAAAAGGTAATATACAATTTTATCACTATACCTTTATACCCAATCTGCAAATAAAATTATTTTAATTTACAAGATTCATTATAACGAGAGTTTAACCAATACACACACACATTTCAAAAGGTTAGGACAAAGTTAGGACATACTTCACACCCGTTAAATTAAGCAGGCTATAGTAAATTGGCATATATATGAAAAGTGGCTTGTGACAACAAATAATGCTTCGTCAATGATCTAAGCTTATCGCATTCTCAAAATATATCATCATCCACACTTTGCGCATAAAGGGTGTCCCAATAAGAAGTTCAGATTTAAAAATTGAATAAAATAAAAACGGCTTAAAATATTTCCAAATTTATTTTTTTATAGAAAATGATTTCATTCAAATGGGAGCCGCGGCTGGCCTTGGCATACTCCATTCAATCGGTCCAATTTCTGAGCACATTTTCGATTGTGCGCCGATTTATTTCAGCAATGGTTGCTTCAATGTTGGCTTTGAAATGCTCAATTATTTGTATAACACTTGTCCTTCATGGCACCCCACAATTAAAAATTCAAAGGCGTCAAATCACAGCTCCGTGAACGAACACTATGAACACAGGTACGCGTTGGATTATCGACTAGGTAGCCCGTATCACGCCCTTTATGCTCAAATTTCTTGATACCGGTGGGTATGAGTCCCGTATTTTGACCAAATTTTTTACGACATTTTCTAGCTATTTCGAACCAACTGTCTCTTTCTTGTGGAAGTAAATTTCCAACAGTTCCCACTTTTGTTGAAGCGTTAAGCGACTCATTTCGTCAACTAGAAATAATATACTGAGTTTCTGTCAAAGAAAGAATGGCGTTAGTGTTACCAGGGCCAAAATAACCGATATGTCAAATCTGAACCGGTTATTGTGACACCCTTTACATTGAACTTGGCCTAATAAAATGAAAAGAAGTAGTTACTTATTTTGAATGTAGTAATTTAGCGCTAAATTGGGAGCAGGAAAGTAAAAATAAATCCGCTGTTAAGTTTATTCAAGAAGTTGCAACTTGATGGAACAGTGATTTTAGTTTGTTACAAAGAATCATAGAAACGAATCAAAATGCCAAAGGTACCACCAAGCCTTACGTTATAAAATGCAAAGGTGTTGGATGATATTGTCTCGATACTCAATATATTCGGTGGAAATATAAAAAGTTTCAGGTAACTTTGTAACAACGTTATTAATTCAACCTCTGGTTCTATTTTAATAATTAAAAATTTCCATTTACAACCTGCAATGTCGAAGGGTGTTATACTCCTCAACTCTTTGGCAGACGAAGTGAAATCTCATTTTTTTTCCTTACGACGAGCGAACGTTAGCCCGGCTTGCAACGATTTTAGACCTAAGGACGAAGAAAGAAGGGTTTCGGTCACAAGGAAACGCGGAAACCGCTGCATTACTACTTCAGAATGAGTTCACGATGAGTATAGCCGAAAACGATGCTGGTCGCACGGAAGCAGCTCGACCACAAAATGACAATCTCAAAAAGGAACCAGAGAAAATAGTAAATCTACACCGCTTTTTCATCTAAATCTCTATTTGGGTTTATGGAACAATGGATTGCCGGCAAAAACAGATAGCGTAGTGGGAATGCGGGTAATCATATTATATACTGCGACAATATCTGGAAGACACAAATGCAGTTCTGACATGAACCCGATATTATCTTAAAAGGTATTTGAAACTTAAATAACTATATGCCTGTGATTCCATCATTTATTACGATGGTTATAATAAAACCATTTTTTTTGTCACAGTGAACGGAATAGAGTTGGAGACTCAATATAAGGGCTACCCCTTAACACTTATCACCACTGCCAAACACTCGAGCTCGATGATGCTGAAATCTCACTGAAATTATGCGGAAGCATCATTGGATGTAAAAGCGTTTCGTAAAGTCTGGTTTAAACAGAACTGGTGTTGCGGCAAACGCTTTCTTTATACTAACGAATGTTGCGTGAATTAACATTCCACGATTTGCTTTTATTCTTTTCCAAAAATTCTGTTATCGGTACAACTAAACTCATTAGACTCAAAACGCCTATATCAACCGGTCATCCCCAGAATGGGGAATCTGCTTGACTGTTTTGGGAACGTAGTATTCGCCTATTGCTTGCACCTTGTCTGGGGTTACTCTGAGACATCCCTCACCCATCAGCCCATCACGTAGCCTAGCACTTTGCTGTCCATGAAGACAAATTCAAATGAGACGCGATCGTGTGGATGGTGAGGAATAATAATCTTGCGCATTAGCCGACACATCGTTTGGGCTTGGTTACCATTCCAAATGGCGACGGTAATTTGGTGGAGTGGACGACCCGGTACTGTAAAGGCTTTTTGGTCCCCTGACGAAAGTTCGAGGGGTATTTTCCAAAAGGCATCGATAGAACTTATAATTCTGTCGACATAGTAACCCGTCTTTCAACGCCAAGGGATAAGCATCCCTCACAGTGAGCGAGTTCACCTTTCTCTTGGAGTTCGTTGGAAGTAACGAAAAAATTGTTGTTTTACTGCAGTTGTATTTCCAACTTCGATGCGATGTAATAGAATGTGAGTTTTACCCAATCCATATTTCTTAGAAAAGGGAAACTTCTGGATAACATTACGCAATGCTTCTGTGAAGAATTTAATTCGTATTTTTTATTACCTTTCTCGTCGGATATTAGAGTTGGGGCAACATGCTCTAGTACTCTTTGGTGTTCACCGCACTAACAATTGATAAAAGTGAAATCAAGTTGTGCAATTTGATATTACTATCTACGCTGAATTGTTCTGAGCCTAGACTAGGAATTTAAATGTTTGCCCCACTGTCCAAAAGCCCTCGATATGGTACCCCATTAATAACATTTTCCGCGTATGGTCTGTTATCAGTATTACACGTAATCATGGATTAAGCGATTACACTTTGTATGTCTCTGCAGGTTTTAAAATACCTCAGACTACCTTGCAAATGACTTCGTCGCTCAGAATTAGAAACGGTATGAGTAGGATTTGATGCAATTTGCATATTCGTTATTCCGGTTTTCTCTGTAGAATCCTGTAAAATTCGAGATCTGTGTTCGTCAGTGAGTCCATCATATCTGGAAAAATTACAAATTATTACGGTAAAATTTGAAGTTTGAATTTCAGATCACAGAACCCAATGTTTTCGACACCCTGCTGAATGTTTCTGAAGGCCCACAACCAAAGCAACACTTATGGGGTGTTTTATCTGCAGTTTTAGTCGGGTTTCATGTCGCGGCGTTATGTATCCAAGTTAGAGCACACACAGACTTGTAGTCTTTAGGCATCTGAGAAGAACTGATCGGGTTTCTTACCCTTTAATCCAACCTAAACGAGTCCATGTATCCTCGACTGCAGTTGATTGCTTAACGGGAGTGGAAATGTAATAAAAAGTTTGACCATACCAAAGTTAGATTGTAAATCAGGCCTCATTTTAACGACGACCTAAAAACAGCAAAGGAAAAACTATAACATTCTCAAACTAATTAAAACTTAGTGACTAATTTGTTTAGCAGCAGATGGTATGCTTCAATCCCGCTAACGGCCATTAGTAATAGCATTCATGATCTTATGAAACCTGGAACGAAAATTTCCAATAATTGTTTCGGAATGAGATCGAGATGCAAACAAAAACAAACAAGTGGACGGTTACTCTAATATTCGCGCCTGGGCGTATGTGTAAAACAAAGTGCAACCGAAAGAGAAAATATATCCAAAAAGGTGAGATAAATATGCTCGAACAACCAAGCCCGAGCAGGATGTGGACTCTTTCTGATTTTCATTCTAGGCAACGAAGGCAACGAATATCTGCGAGAAAGAAAATTCAGATACACCCGAACAAATTCTCTGCACATATATGACGTTGTATTCAATGGCTCGCCAAATTGAAAACCAAATTAATTTCCATATCGTGTAAATACTTTACATAGACATATTCGAAATATTTAAATTCCATTATGGTAAAAAAATCAGTTTCCGTTCTTTAGTTCAATATAATTTTTGAAAGAAGGTACCAAAAAAAAAGTTGTATTAGTTCTGCATTCATATTATCTATTTAAATGCTATTAAGGGACTTAAACATTTTCCTGTTTACCCTTCTGGACAACAAAACAATTAAGGAAACCGAAGTTTGTTATCAAACTACACTCTAAAAAATTTGATCAAATCTAAACTAAAGATCAATTAAATTTATTTAAATTATTTTAGCCATTTTCATACAATAAATGTAGTAATGAAATTTTTTGTTAATTATTCAATAAAATGTTGACTTTTTTCAATTAGTTGTTTAAATTTCATCAAAAATATGTTGCAAATTTACTTGTTGTTGGAAACTAAACTATACGTTTGTTGAACTTTAATCAATTGTTAAATTTTCAGTACAAATGTTGAATAAAATCATTTTGTGGTAAATATTAAACATAAAATTATTGAATATTCAACAAAATAAAACAATATTCATTGAGAGTTAGATGCCATATTGTAGAAATGCATTAAAACTGAAACCACAGGACCGCAGAACGAACATCAAAAATTAATAATCAAGAAAGTTTAAGAAATTGTGTGATAAGAAGTTTGTGTGATATTTTTTCTTACAGGTATAAGTACGTTATAAAATGTTATTAAAATACTGTAATAATTGTTAGTAAAAATTTAGTATTAATATTAAACAAAGTCGTGTTTAATACGTGTCAGATTGTTTTAAAACAATGTGTTTTTTATTAAAATTTTATCATTTATAGGAGGGTACAAAAATCGAAGACGTTATCAAGACCATTCGAACGAATTGTCCATGGATCTCAATAATTGCTAAGTGATGTTTTCCAGGTTCGATGTAAAATGTAAAACGTATATTGTTACTCCTTAGATGAAACTTCTGAAACAAAAACCGGGTACATTTTTATTGAAAAAACGAAGTCAGCAATACTACAACAAATACATCACTATTTGGATTGATTATCGAAGTGATTTTAATACAATTTTAATATACAGTATCCGAAGGATATTTCACAATCTTTGGATTTTATGGTTAGATTTCTGCACCAGCAAAATCTCGCGGACCTTAAAAGTCTAAAAGATGTATCTGTGGTACAAAATAAGTAATTTGGTTGGAAAACTGGATGCAAGGCCAGACTCAAGTTATAATTTGGTTTTATTCAATCTACCTGAATATTTAATTTTTTTTTGTTTTATTTAAATATTCCACTTTTATTATTTAACATTTCATTTTGAATTGAATTAGTAACGGGTACTATTGTATTGAATAAACATTTTCGAAATTTTATAAATTTACTATGTATAATTGGAAAATGTATCTAAGTATTTAGTTGTTATTTGAATGAAATATTATATATATAACATATAATTTAAATATAATAAATTTAAAAATAAAAGTAAATTTGGACTAAAATATCAACAATTTTGAGTTTAAATTCGAACAACGAGTGATTGAAATTTAACAAATTATATGAAAAATTCAGCATATATCTTTTAAAAATTCAACAATTTTACATGCCAATTTCATCAACTATGGTTGAAAATCAAATTTAATTTGTTTCAATTTAATCGTAAATATGTTTAAAAGTGTTTAAATATAATTTTATATTGTTTAAAGGTAAACACATTTTGTTAATAATTCAACAATATTCAAAATATTATTACTAGCTTTTTTGTTTAAATTCTCTTCTTTAAAAGTTGACGTATAAACAGGCAGTTGAATATTTCTTTCGAGTTTAAAATTACTACAATAATTGAGTGTAATTAGTTACACTCAATTATTGAAGTAAAATCCAACAAAAATTTTTTAGAGTGTATATAGAAATAGATTCTCGGAAGCAAAAAAATTGGAAGAATATACACTCGATTTAGGACGGTTACTGTTCATTGAGGATGAACATTACCATGTACGTAAAAATATCTAACTAAACGATTTTTGCAAAACTCATGTGCAATTTGATTCCGGCGCCGTACCGCATAAAACCAATTATAATGTTAGCTACACGTTTTTCCGTCTATTGCATTTACGGGCGTCAAACTGCAAAACCAACCTTAAAATACCATGGACTATACTCAGATTGTAGTCTCCACGAGAAAATCTAATGGCGAACAATTCTAATGTAATAAAAACTTGTTTAAACTATTTGTTGTAATATAAATAAAATAACAACAAATCGATCATTTCAAGAAAATTGCAATAAACTTTAATTGGCTTCAATCTTTATTCTCGCGTTTAACTATATTGTATAACCATTAATAGTTTAAAACTTGTGTAATTGAAATTGATCTCGTAGTACCGTACCATACACACAGTGTTATTTACAAGTTAATTATTACAACACATGTGTGATGATTATCTAGTTTATTTACGGTTGATTACGAAATTTCGCCTGGTTAGTTTTCTTTTGCGATGGTTTATTGTGTATGTACGATAAGACCAGTAACATACAGGTATACTTCGGGTATAATGGGGTGCATTTTTTTGTAGACACCCTAAATCATCCGATTATGCAAAGGTTAATTTCTCTTTCAACTTGAGGAACTTCCTTTTATATTAATTATACGATTTTAAATTCAAGTATTAGTTACAGTGGTTACAATAAAACGAATTATAAAGACGACTAAGGAATTACGAGGGCGCAAATTTACCACCCTAAAAAACAAATTGATTCATTAAAACAGTGCAGTTTAGGGCCTTCCTGTATTGCAGAAGCTGAAAAATTTTCATCGTTTTCGTCTAAACACGATATATATCGGTTGCAATCAATTTAAATCTGAGATTTATGCGATTTTTAATTATGCGCGTATAGTTATTACTGGTTTTATAATTTAATCTCTGCGAAATTTTTCGTTCAGGTACAATGAAAAATATTTAGTAGCTCGGCTGTAATGTAGGTACGTACATACGTATAAAAACATAGCTATATAGACATACTGCACGAAGCACGCGCCTACAAGGAAATCGACCTCATCAAAAACCATAAACAAAGACATTTTTTACAACCTTCTTAGCGTAAATCGCAATATAATTTTTACGTTTCAAGGATTTTAATCGTGTTCTTGTTGGTTGAAGAGTAATAAATAAATCAAAAAGTTCGACAACTTAAAGATGTAAGCATAAGAAGAAATATATTATATGAAAACATTCGATTGACCTTGAATTATATATAAATATTGAAGAACAAAAAAAAAATAAACGCGGTTTATTAATAATCGCGCACCACTTACCATTACTTCAATTAAAGATTATTATTCTTTCTTCTTATTATGGCTTTTATATTTTTTTTTCTACTAAATTTTTAATAAAATGTTTTAATAGTTGTAAGAAGATGAAGAAGAAGAAAAAATAAATTCGATTACTAAATGTACGGAACTTCATATTAAAATACCTATTTGTATTTTGCAATGTGCTGCGATGAAATATTTCTAACACAAAAGTGAGGCTTTATGCAATTATCACCCGATAATTGGACAATCTGACGTGATAATTACGTATCCACTCACCTACTTACGTAATAAATTTACATACGATATTGTGCGCTAGAAAAGTCGCCAATTTTATCGGACTCTAAACAACATTTTGAAGTGGTGCGCCGTACATTCACATATAAGTTATAACATTAAAATGAGTGTGCTCATTATATAACGGTGTAAAATTATTAATAAAAATAATTGCATGATGTGAAGACTTTCAATTTTATTCAGCATCAAAATCAATCGAAGGCCACACACAAAGTGCCAATATGTCAAAATTGCTTTTATATACGAAAGCCACCAAAACGGTAAACGTACGAAATTTATATATTTTCGGATTTATAAAAGTGCCACACTGCGCCGCGTCTCAACATTCATTGTTGTGTAGTATCAAGATGCAAATTAAATTAATCGGAAAAACACGTCCAATGTTCAATATTTTCAAATCCATATACCATCATACAATATAAAATCAACTCATGTTCGCATCTTATCAAAACGTGCATGTTACCGTGACCAAAGTGATTTTGTACGCGATAAACCCGTTCCGTATTATATTTACTTGTACAAACAGTATGTTACGCCCATTTGCTAAATACATTTGTATATATTGCATAATGTAAATTTGTATTTTTTTAATAGGAAAATGAAAATTTTCACATGTAAATGATATATTTATTTTAAATATATAACATAACAGAAACAACAATAACAAGTTGACAAAAGACATCATCACAATGATATGTGATTGTTATCTTATTGTAAATTCGTAACCACGACAGAATGTTTGCTTGTTGTATGTTTGTAAAAATATGTAACATATATTTATTTATGTTATAAATGGTTTTTTCTTTTATATTCTTGTAATATGGTCTCTATATGAGATATAACAGACCAGATGAAATTGGTACAGTTGAACCACAGATATTTCGCAATTTTGATTCTTAAAACTAATCACATATTTTTACTTGGCGACATAAACCAAAAATATATGATGCAGTTGGGCTGGGCACAAAGAATAAATTAGTGAAATTTGAAAAATTTCCAAAGATTTTGGAACTTAGCGGATGGGGCTGTTGAGGTATAATCTTCATAATATTTGAAAGTATAGGGTTTTCCAATAAGAGTGATATAATTTCTTTAAAAAAAAAAACACACACAAAAACACACACAGAAATTGAAATGTTTTTTATTTAATGTGAAGTACAATCGATACAATTAAGTACTGAATAAAACGTCATTCGAATGGCCTCCACGACTTCTTCTGCAGGAACGAATTCAATGAACCCAATTTTCGAGAACTTTTTGCACTAAATCAAGTCGTATGTCATGAATAGCATGTTCAATATTGAGAGTTTAAAGAGAGTTTGGTTTATTGCTTAAGACCAATGACTTCAAAAAACCCCACACAAGAAATAGTCTAATGGTGTTAAATCACAACTTCTTGGAGGCCATTCAGTATCACAATTTCTTGAAACAATCGAATCTCTAAACTTTTCTCGCAATAATTCAATTGTTGCACTTGCTGTGTGGCACGTAGCCCCCGTCTTGTTGGAACCAAATGTTGTCAAGATCAACTTCTTCCAATTTCGGCGATAAAAAGTTGGTTATCATCGATCTATACCGATCTCCATTGACAGTAACGGTGTTATCAGCTTCATTTAAAAAAAAAAAAAATACGGACCGATGATTCCACCAGACCAAAAACCACACCAAACTGTCAATTTAGGTGAATCTCTTGGAATCGACAAATTGCGGTCTTCAGCAACACTTCCCTGAACGGCAGCAATAATTGCATTACTTCGAGCGTTTCTTTGTCTTATTGACACTTGAACATTATGTAAAGAAAATGTACGCTCAAAGTTTTCAACAATTCGACGAATAGCGAGCACACTTGAACGATTATTACGACTATAACGATTATTTTGATAATAAAACTGAATAATTTGTAAACGTTCTTGCGTATATCTCACCATGATGAAATTGTAAACATTACTGAATACAATGAAACAAATAATGACAGATCATGACATATTACAAATGGCCGAAACGTCACTTAAAAATCATATCATTCCTATTGGAAAACCCTGTATATTAACAGAATAGAAAGATTTATATAACCGATAATAATAAGTACAATTAAATAAAATGAAAATTACGAGCACCAATTGTTTTTTTTTTCAACATTTTTTTTTGCCAAAATGTTCAAACTCTTCTTCTTACCACCTCCCCCCCCCCCCGTTCCCCCTTTCCCTAGCCCGGATATTGCTCCCGCCATTATCCCGAAAATCACCCCGGTACTTTATCCCCTCACTGTTATCCCTCCGTCATTATCCACTCGGCCAGAACCCCCCCCCCCTCCCCGTTTTTACCGCTCGCTAATTACCACCGGTACCCCCGAGCATTACATCCTCCTCCTCCTATTTTACAAAATAATCAGGATAAGTTATGATATGATCTACTTAGTGAAACCATCTAAAACTTTCCGTTGAACATCAGTACGTTCAGTGGCCCTATTCTGGTACTTCCCCATGAATAGAGAATTGCAGAAAAAATTTGCATATAAATTCTATTTATGCCAAATAATTTTTTTCTGGCATAATAAGGTAAACAGTTAGTGGTCATTTTTTTTGAAAATAAAATAAAATTGGGAATAAGGAATAACAATTTCGCTATGGAAAAATTATTCACAATTTACAAATATTTATATTAACCTTTTTTATCGGTATTATCAAGGGAATTATCAGAATATGGCCACAGGAAGGGATTTCCTTGAAAAAACATCGAAATAAAATGATAACGGTATTAGTTAGATTTTTAAAAGATTTACACCTCTATTCCCCTAGTAGCATCACTTCAAGTGATGTGACTACTCATCTTCTTGGTTTCTAGATCATTAAATCAAAACTTACAAAATAATTGTTCAATAAAGTGGTTCTGGCTGATTTTTAAATCTTAGTATGCTGCTTTATAAACATTTAGTATCGACTGCTATCACTTCAAATGACAATTTCTATTACTTGAAATTTTGAGGTGACAAATAAATAAATAAAATTTCAAACTAAGGCAGCCAACTAAGATTTAAAAAATTTGCATTGAGAGTTTTGCACAAAATTATTTAGTAAATTTTGATTTTAAAATCTAGTAACTAGAAAGATCCATAGTAACGTCGCATGAAGTGATACATCTAGTCTAAGGGAATTTAGTATTTATTGCCATGAAGAGCATAATTTATTTGAAACAAATTCAATTCCTATAATAATACGAACATTTCGGGAACTTTGGGACATCGGTGTGAAGTTTTAAACTGAGATTTTTTTATTTGGTGTAAATTGCGGTCCCGAAACGCCGGTACACTTAGATTTGTGGAGCCATCTCTAGAATTAAGTATTAGTTGCCCTTAATCATCCAAAAGACCTGGTTTACACTTTCTACATTATTATTTCTATTTACACAAAATAAAAAAATACCCGAAATGCCAGTATGTTCAGATTTGTGGAGTCATCTCTAGAATTAAAAGTTAATGGCCTTTAAACATCCACAAGACCCGGGTTACACCTTTCGCATTATTATTTCCATTTAGATTTGACAAAAATATTCCCCGAAGGTCGCAGTGATATGCTGCTTATTACTATAAAAACTCTCGAAGGTATCCTGAAATGCCGTTTCACTCAGATTTACGTAGCCGTCTCTAAAATTAAGTGTTAATGGCCCTTATAGATCCATCGGACCTGGTTTTCACTTTTAACATGTCCACATTTACATTTTGAATTTTCATAGATTCTACAGAAGGTTATCCGAAGGTCGCATTAAATGATCGGATATCATCAACCTCTAGTATACTCAAAAATATTTGATGCTGTTCTTATAATGGTTGAATACCATACCAGAACCTTAAATCCTTTTGGTAAAGGCTGTTAATAATTGGTGACGAAACAGAGAAAATTTTCTAATTATTTTTCTTCAATTCTGCTGTTTCTACTATGAAAACCCGGTGCATAATACACGAACAAATTATATATTCCGGTTCAAAATTTAAATTGAACATCAAGTTGCCTACCAAATTTTGGAAGGAACGACAGAAAGAAAAATAGAACTTGCACACGGAATCACCAATAATTCTATAATATATTGCCTATTTGAAATTTCTCTCTAGCGAGTTTCCAATTTTCTTGTAAAAACAAGTTCTAGTGGGATAAATAACAAATTCAACCCTGCCATAATTATTTTTATGTAGATTTACACTTTTTGTTAAATTGTGTATCTACATTTTTTTTTTTGTTAATTTGTGTAGCTACACTTTTGATAAATGTTTAAAACTTCACACCGGTCTTAGGGACCAACTATCTCTCTGCTCTTTTTTTTATTTTGTGTTTTACAAGCTTTCGGTTATAAATACTTGCATGACGTTTGGTTTGGATTTTTTTATTTTTTGTTTCTTTGTTCATTCGGTAGTTTTGATTTGATTTTTGTACACTCATTTTCATTCTTCTTTATCAATAAATACAGCCCGTAGGTTCAATATGTGAACAATTAGGACACACATGCTTGTTTAGTTTGGAGACTTTTATTTCCATCTGTTGCTCCACATCTAGCTAAGTTTATTCCATTTAAGTTTAAACTTATTGGAAACTTATTGGACATTTTATATGTCGGTGGTTTCAACCCTCACTTGTCCTCGGGTTCTGAACGAGCCTCGCTTAACTCGATGGATGCTAAGGTCACCCACGAGATACCCCAACTATGCGGAACTAGACGTAATACAAATCGGATCGCCGGCGTCTACAAAATATCATCTACAGTGTGCACAACCAAAAAATTCTCTGGTGCATGCTGTCGTCGCTGAGCCTACTGTGAGAAAAGCAGTAAAAACAATTCAGATATCATTCTGGATGAGTCCAAATTTGACATTTTCGTTCCGTTCAAACGTATCACTTTATTCCGCTATTGCTGGGACGTTACCTGTCTGACAGTATTATTACCTACAAGGTTGTATGAGGTTCTCTCTAATATTACAAATATCTGAAGCGGTTCTCTCCTCCTCATAGGCGATCCTCCAAAACCTCTGCTACTACAAAATTCAGTTCCCAGTCCTCCGGAAGAACCTAAATTTGTATTAAGCAATATTGAATGTATGAACGCCAACTTTGTTGGACCGGTACAAGTGCAGAGCTAAACGTCAAACAATTGTATCTCGGGGTGACCAGACGTCCGTTGAGACCATCACAGGTTCCAGATACATAGTGCAGTACAGGATTATCTCTAAGATTATCTCTGGCCCGAAAGTTGTCCACTTTTTTCCGCTTTCCTTTGCCCTCTGCTGGTTTTTGTTATGTGGTTCATGCTTAATATAAAACAGAATGAATTACTCCAGTGGAAGTCAGCATTCTTTGTGCTAAGGAAGTTGCCTCCAGTATCGCAAACATATATTTGCCTGAATTAGGAACCATACCTTCTTGATGGTGATGTTTGTGGATTGAGCTCACAACAACAAAAAACAAATTTTCTTCAATTAGAAGATTTATTTTGGAAACTCCCAATTCTTTCTTAGGATTCCTTCTAGTAACCGGAATGGAGTTAAAGATCCTCTATAAGACTAATGTCGATGTTCTATATATGTCGAACTCGGGTTGTGCTTCGAGTCTATGTTGAACTTTGGATGCTTTTTCAAACGTAGCCCACAACGGATTAAGCGGAATATCTTGTGTTTCGCTGTTTCTTTGAGACGATTCTCTGGTAAGTTTATTGGCACACCCTTGAGTGTAGGTTCCGGCTCATTGAATAGCTGATGTTTTTGCTAAACCAGCTGCTAAACAGGCTTGACCTTTTATTATAGTAAGAAAGCTTTTAAAATCTACATTAATTACCAGGTTATGCATAATTGGCTCAATTCCACTAACTGCCGGGTAGCAAAGTAGTACTTACTTCGTTTGTGATCCAACGCTTTATCTTTGAAGAAAGTCCAGCTAAGAGTTTTGGTCGCTATTTTGACGGGTCACAGCCATTTTAAACTTGATTTACAACGAATAGGGCTTGCTCAAGATTCTTTGTGTGACAACTGCTTTGACGATGACAAAATTCACTTTGTTAGAGGTTCTCAAGATTTTGAGATAGTTCGTCCCGGTTTCTTAACAATAAACATCTCAACTGTTCCCCACCCTGATCCAAGCTTACGCAGTTTCCCAGAGCTATACCGAGACCATTTGCGTGTTGTAATGGAATCCTTAGTTTGCACCTACGGTCAATTGTGGCAGTCAGTGCGGGACCTTCTTGAACTTCATCCAACTTTAATAATAGCAACTTCAATTACCGAGATATATGAAAAGGTGAATATTTTTGCGACAAATTAGATAATTAGGAGTCAACTGATACTATTCCTTCGGGAAAAATTATTTAAAAAAAAATTTATTTTCGTGGCTACCCCAGCAAAAGTTTTGCGATAAGTTTTTATTTGCGATGATGTCTCCCAACAGCATAAATGTGAAATGCTATTCTAAATGAGATTTAAAAATTAACGCTCTGCCATATAATTTCAGAAATTATGCTCAATGCGATTGAAATGAATCGATTTGCGATAATTGCGATGAAAATAAACCAAACAATGAGGAGATTGATGCGTATCGAATCATTAAAATTCGCTAAGGCATTGTGATTATACTTTGAATGTAAGTTCAAAGTATTTAAAATATTTTTGTAGTTTGGTACTGCAGTCTGACGAGACGACCAAATTTTTTAATATACAGAATTCACAGTTTCATTAGTTCGAAACCAAACTTCTAACGTCTTGGTAACTTCACCTTGCCGTAAAAACACTATAAATGTGCATATCCACACTAGGGTAACTTTTATCTGGTATTTTTTTCGTTTCTTTCCTCTTTACCAATAAAATCGGTTTTATCTGCGCAGGAATTTTTTGATTTCATAATTTAATTGTATGAGTTGTTCGTGAGTGCGAGGTTAAAGTTAATCTTGGGACAACATTTGAGAATTATATGCGATATACTGACGAGTACGTGCAGATGAAAGACAAAAGAATTTTAAAACAAGTCAAAACACGACAAAGTTTGCAAAAAAATTAACTGCCGGTTCCTCGATTTTAGCCTGAAAAGCTGACTCTTAAACTATACCATACTATATGTCGGACAAAATTGTAAAGCTGTCTTAAATTTCTATAAATTCAAATTATCTTGGTTATAAAAAAGTCAAGGGCAGCCTATTTATAAAATTTAGGATAGATGTCTGATTGTGTTTCAGATTCAGTGGAATTATACAAGTTTCTCTAGTGATCCACATGGTGATGACTGATGAGATGATATAGTTCTCTCCTATTAGTCGGATATATTAAACGGTATATATTCAGTAGCCATTGCATATTTTATCTTATATTACAGTTATGGTCCAGAGCAATAATGGAATAATCCCCTATGGTAGGTTTATGTAGTTTGTATTTGCTTGTTTACTAACTATTATGACAAATTTGTCTTCGATACTCTAAGCTTTCGTCACTGCATTTATGGACTTCTTTTATGGGAAACTCGAGAGACTTTTGGAAAATTTGGTAGACGTATGTGACTGGAAATGGCAGCTTCATTTGGAGCTTTTCAATTTTTGCAAATGATGTTGAAAGCCGTAACATTTACGACAGATAATTAAAAAATTCAAATAAATTTAAAGAATGAATTTTTAACCAGGATTGAATTGTGGGTTTCTTGAAATTTAAGCAGAAATAATGATTTTTGCTTATAAATACAAAACAGTTTTACCGAAAGCCTGGTAAGTTAAAATTGTTTGCAAAAGTTTGGTATATTCGAGATCTATGTATACATTCGTGGTAAAACAAAGTCAAGGGTTGGCCACAACATATTCACCCCTTCATTTTTTGTGAAGAAAACACTTTAGCTGAATGAACCCTCAAGAGTGCCTCTTAAACTGTCAAATTGAATGTCCATCGCAGTCAAGTGACTCGGAATTGGGCAGTTGGAATTTAAAAATATTTCATGAAACTCGACGTTTTCTTAACAAAACATTCTGGAACCTGTCTATACTGGACCGAATTTCGTTTCTCTCTTTTTTTTTAAATATGATGTTGAACCTGTTCATCCTGAACCAAACTATGCATTTTCACAACCAATGATGGTTAAATTTTGATTCTTGGATGAACTTTAATTCAAACAATAATTTGTGAACGAATTTTTAACATACAAATTTTAGACGATAGAAATTTCTCTTGTAGTTCTAAGGACAACAGATTATATTATATTCATCGCTCATTTGCAGCAATAGTGAAACCCCAAATTCACTCATTCCTAAGATATTAAAATCAAAGGATTCCCAATAGTTCATAGTTTTATTATTTTGTCTCAAAACATACTCTCATATATTTCTAGCAAATTAGGTAAAATTCCATATAAAAAATCACTCAATTCGCGAATGGAATTAATATTATTTTTAAGATATTTGAAACTATCCTAAGAAAATTTGCAAAATACTAAAGAATCATAAAAATTAAGATCCGATTGGGGATGTACTAAATTTATTTTACTAATTTTTTTTTTACTTTTGAAAAATGTCAAATTTACAAACAATTTTGAGTGATATTTTCAAATCGATCTAGGTACTGAAAAATTAAAAATTTTTGATTTTGTCACTCTTGCAGCAAATAGTCCATATATAAACATTGCTGAAAAACCACCAATGAATTTTAAAAAAATGCTCATGTTTTGAAATCTTGTACTGTCGCACGTTAAGTCACTGTTTTTAGAGTGGCACTAAAATCTGTTAGAAACCACCGTTTATAGTCTAGTGACTGATAATAAATTTAAGAAAAATCTCTCATTTAGCTCTTTCTGAGTCGGTCTGGCACATTTAATTATCACTTGGTGTAATGAAATATATTCCTCACAAACCATAAAAATATCAAGTGTGTGCGGTTTTTACTATCCTGATATTTTACATCTCATACATCTCATGTATTCATATCTACATATGCACATAATAATAATCAAATGCTGTCGTCGCGTCATCTGATACTTTCAACATCATAAATTATTAATTATCCACAATTTCTATTTTATATATCATCCATATACATAAAGTGGCTACAAATTTTCTAACTCATTTAAAGATGTATACATGCGAGTTTATTAAATTGTAACTGATATCTGAAGGATAGAAATCAAACATATTGTTTTAAATATTTAAATCTTTAATTTGAAGAAGAAAAACATTACAATATCGCCTTTAACTACTTTTAAAATGAAATAAACATAAAATTTTGAAATTTATTGCGTGGTTTGATTTAATATTTTGCAAAATACAAACAAAATCATCTCAACTTTCAACAAAATTGCAATCGTACCCTGAGCATATGTAAGCGCATGCACAGTACAAAATACACATACAAAATCTACTTTAGAAGTTCTAACAGGAAAATAATGTTGAATACATATTTATGCTTTATGTAAGTAAGTAGCATAAGAGTTCTTTTATCTTTTATAGATTGAAGCATAATCAGCATCATCATCAAAAACATGATTGTCATCATCAAAAACTCATCACAAAACTGTAAAGTTGCTTTGACATAATCGTCAACATACTTGTCAATTGTATATTGGTATTTGATTTTATTTTTTTTTTCATTTTTCCAATAAATTTTTTATGGTTTATTGTCTCAAAAGGTTTTTGACATATTTGTCTTATCATTCCGTTTATTAAGGAAGATGCGAAATTTTACGGTATAAAAAATTTTGCGAATTTATTATTCGTACCAACACATATAAAATTTGCGATTTTCCTAAACTATTTATTATAGAAAATGATTAGAAAACTGATCTGAAATATGTAACAGCATTCGAATAATTAACCACGAACACTAAAACTAATCGTATATTGATAGATATAGTAATAGTGCGATTAATCATTACGTTTTTTATGGAAATGAAAACGCGATAAAAGCCATAACGAAGACAAAACGAATAAAATTGTAAAAAAAGAAATTTTCTTCGAAATATTTATAACTCAATCATACCTAACGTTTCATTTTTGTTATGCTAATCATATTGTGATGCTGCATTCCGATTCGATACATTCCGTCTCAGGAAGTTTCATTTTCGTATCGGTTGCGAGTGTAATTTTGATGAATTTCACTTTATGTTTCAATTACTTCATTTATATATGAAATTTGTAAGAGTCAACGGAAGTGTATGGTTAATTATTGATTAGGTGCCGCAATGCACCGCACCACTGCGCATATATGCACAACGTGATAAATATTAATTAAATGCAGTGGTATAAATATTTCGTCTGGATACTGATTTATCGGTGGTACAAATATCTTACATATGTACATTTCCAATGGAATGTAACTGCTTGGGCTTAGACGAGCGTGGGAAATCAACTTTATTTTTATATTCATATGAATTATCTGCGCTAGCCGCTAGATCAACATAATTATGGTTCAGCATTATACGTAAATACGAGTATTAAAAGATTTATTTTAAATATTAGTGGGCCGGTTAACTCGATTGAAATGGTTGTTTGTGATTTATTTAATTTTACTGTGTCGCCTAGAAGGAATATTAAAGGTTTCTTGTCTATATTTAATGTTTACCTTTACAATCACAAAATATACCCTAGAATAAGTAATTTGCCATTAACATATATAGGAAAAGCTATGGTTTTTACTACTTCTGGATCCTGCTGCAACAGCATTTTTCTCATTGTGAATGCGAGGAACTTCAAATTGTGGACAGAAAAATAAAATAGACTGCTAGGCTTCTTCCATTTCGGCCAATACTCCGTCTAATTTTAATTTTGAAGGTATATAGCAAACTACTCCCTCGATTGTCCTAACACTCGATTATAATACGACTACCTTGAATCTGTAATGTTTTCTTAAACGGGATATTTATTTGGTATTAAAAGGAAACAAAGCCACGCCATGCGAAGCGCAGTGCTAAGGTAAGCAGACGACATGACGTGCTAGAATACCCAGTTGTAGAAATTTAAACATTGTATGCTCTTGACGAAGAAAAAAGTAAACAACCCTTTTTTCAATTTAGTTTTAATGTGATGCAGGGTGGACTTCTAGACTATAATAGCTCGTTATAACTGTCAGCGCCCCTGCATCCAACGTGCGATCCTTCAAGTAAAGGTTGATAGTTGCCTCAAATTTGTGCATTTTGTAGTCCAATTTAAATTCGAAACCATTTAAACGAATTCAACTTCTTTGATGTTCGATAAATTAATTCGCGCTTGGTTTCCTCAGTTCGACAGCTTCATAGTCCCTATGTGTAATTTGTCGCCAGTGCGACAAAAGTGTTTTATTTCCGAACTATTTCCCGTGGTTCAACTTTAGCAATCACAATATCTTGGCTTTTTTCGTCTTTTTCGTTTTAAATGAGTTACTCACGGGACAAAATCGATTTACTGATTTCTGGTTAATTCATTTAATAGTCATGTTGCATCATGTTGCATGATGTTGCACCATGTTGTGGGTTGATGCACCATATTGCATCGTGATGTGGAATGTTGCTAGCATCTTGTTACGTAATGTGTAACATGTTGTACCAATTGCGTGAGGCTGCATCATGTTGCTTCGTGTTGTGCTGGCGTCACGCCCTTTTGAAAAGGTTGATTATTATGAGTAACAATACTGATTTGTAGCATTCGATATCTAATTAATCTTTTGACTTTGTTCCCTTTTCCACATTTCCTATCGCATAAACCAATTTTGATGTCGTCTGGTGCGGCCCGAGTCTCTTTATTTATTTTTTTTTGGCAAAATCGTGCAATATTTGGAAAAAATTGGATGAAGCGGATGTAATCAAATGCTAAAAACAAAAAAATCAAATGCAAGGAATCGATTTCGATGGGTGCTAATTTCGGAAAAATTCGTTTAGGAGGGCCTTCGGTTGAGCCCGGTTTTTTTTTTCTAAATTTTTTCGGCTTTAACGATTTCGATGATAATTGTGTTGATCACGGTTTTCTAATGCCAGGAATGTATTGCGATGAGTTTTAATTTTTGGAAATATTCAGTTAAGGATTTTCGTGAGACGTGGGTTCGAGTGCTGCTAATCGATTATTATTAGCTCTAAACTCGAGAAAATTTGTTAAGAAGGTTCTCAAATGGGATCCGGTTCTCTATTTAAAAAAAGGATTATAGCGGTGCCCCGGTTTAGTCGCTGTACCATTTTAATCGAAGGGAATCAAACTTAGGTTAATAATGAAAATTGGAATCTAATATAAATTTTGGACATGCTTCTGGAAAATTATAAATGTAAATGAAAATGAAACATTTCTTAACAGATCGGGATACAACTCTTTTTGTATGTTAAATATAAAATAGGATCCTAAAATGAGTTTCGGATGTGCTTTTGAAAAATAAGTAAATTGGATGGAACGAATAACTTTTAAACGTTATTATTATTTTTATTTACAAAGTAACAGTCGATAGTAATCATGGACATTTTCGAAATCGAGATTTTTGCCGATTTACCGTTTTCGGTGTGGTGTCTGCATGTTTGTGTCCTCCCCACAGCCCAGATAAATTTACTAATTTAGATAAAACTTCAAACTGATGTTGTTTTCACAAATTGAGAGGTTTAATGAAGTTGGGCTGAAATCGGTCGGCTGAAGGATTCGAAATTAAGTTAGTGGTTTAGATCATTTCTGCAAAATGTAAGCTTACTAAAGATTTTTGATAATAAACTGTTATTTCACCATAATTCGGCCACTCTACATCCCAAACAAGTTGAGTGATCCGCATAAAACTTTATAATTAAGGTTTTCTGATAAATTGGCGTAACTCCTTCGGGGACAACTCAGGTCAAGTGTGAATTATCGAGAGCTTAACCAGATTCTGTTCGAATTGTAAATACTGTTGAATGTTTTTCACAGTTGAGTGTGAGATAAAACCATTAATGTTGTTTAGTTTATAATTTTTAAATTACGTATTCGAATTTGTTGTCATACGACTAAGTTAAATTTATTACATAATCTAAAGCTAGAGTAATAATTATTTTAGTTAAAGAATGTAAAATAATGTAAAAAAGTTAATTATACACAATTGACATGTTTTGAACCAAACATCAAAACATAAAAATATAAATTATAAACAAAAACTAATTAATTAAACAATATGGTATTTTATTTTAATGTGTTTTACTTAAACAGAATTTTAATTATTTAGTCGTTCATCAATCCATCATACACACATGGATATGTTTATAAACAATTAAATGGAAAATGTAAGCACGACGAACTTATGTAGGTTTACGCAGAAATGTGTTTTATGTTGTAGGTATATACATAATATGTAATTTTACCTAAGAGGTTTGTAATTATCGCGACCACCTGTCATAAATATTCCACTACTATATACAGTCTTCTCTAGATTATTTGCATAAATAACAATTTGGCCACAGACTACACATAAATTTTATTTATTTCTATCAACAGTGTTGTGTTTGTATTCTGGGATACAGAACTATAAGATGTAATCAAGAAATGTAATACGAAACAAGAAATTGAAATTATTTCATACGTTTTGTACTCTTGTATGTAATACATGTACAAAATATTTTCAAGATCGTTCTGCACATACGTATCGTCTGATTATATTACATTTAACAGCATTTTCCAAATTACAGTGTGATATCGCAGCAAATTAAATTTTTTTTATATATTTTTTTTTACGAACTGAACGTAATTTTCATTCAAAACACAGAATGTAGATTCGAGATCAATTTCAACGGAAAATTGTATACACATACCTTTCTACAATAAAAATATAATTTGTTAAATAAAAATAATTAGATAAATATAAGATTGTTGCACGAGGTTAATACCGTTAAAAACTATAGTAGGTTGTTGTTATTTCTCTTGCAGCTATAAGAAGAGATCCGATTTTTATTTTTTTTATATATTTTTTATTAATTTATTAAATTTCTATGCTTTATAGCACATTATAACAATGGCGCCAATAATCTGTCATGGAATATATTTTTCCTATGATATTTAATTTATTATTAAAAATAATATATAAAATCGAATATCAATTACGAAAAATAAAAAACTTGATTTGTTTAATTAGAAAAAATATATATTACATACACACACACACTCTCGGTAAATTATAAAACGTTACGGCAAGGTAGTAAGGTAGCAAGTGATTTTACTGTTTAGTTTTGTTATAATATGTTGTTGTCTTGTAAAATTGTATGTAGACATTAAGATAAATTTATGTAAAAAATAAAATATTTTATTTACAATTTGATCATTGAATTGATTGTGCTATGTTGTGGGTTTATCCGATCGCGAGGAAAATATTTCCCGGCGCCCAAAGTGGGTCCAAGCTTGTGCCGCAAAATATTGTATTTCACGCGAGTAACAACTCTAGGCTGTAAAGCGAAAGTTTATGTCGCTTTAAAATGTATAAATATTTCATATTGCAGTGATATAACATCAACCGTCATCGGTAGCATGTCTTATTATATTACCTTAACATCTGTGTATACACACAAATTATCAGAAACCGTGATATAATGATGAAATATTAATTAATACAAAAATAACTTTAACGATTTGAACTTACTGACATTTTATCACCTTGAAAATATTTACATTTCTTACATCAGAATGCTGTTAATCTATCGCTAATCGCATAATTTTCACAGTTTTTCAACCAAATGGTCAAAAATCCTTATGTTCCGATTTATGAATTTATACAAAAATATAAAATAAACAAGTCTGGTTTTCACCGCACGAGATTATTTTTATTTCGACATTTTCTTCATGATCATGATGATTATTATTTTATGTATACATACAGACGAGTGTACTTATATAGATATTGAGAGATGATGACGATTTTTCCCATTTTTATTAACAAATATGTAAGTACATACAAGAAACAACGAATTGTATTTTCTTGCAAAACAAGTTCTACATTTATATTTGATATGAATTTATGATCGTTTTAACCCTGTATTGCGTATAAATCTTTTCGAAAGTCATGACTGTTTAAATTTTAACAGTTTTCTATTCTTGGCAATTTATCAAACGCTGCTGGTCGTTCACTTTCATTTAGGGATTGTTTTATATAAAACGTTTTCTAGCATCAATCAAGTATAGTTTACCGGACTCAGGGTTATTGCAAATATCAAAAGAATCTTCACCCCGTTTCATTGGATGGGATGGGAAAATGAAATTGAAAAAATTTTACTACAGTTTTCTCGATAGCCACAATCGTCTATTTGGGCAAAAAATATTTAGAGGGACAAATTTACTTATTTTAAACACTTAATATAATTAAGATATATGGAACGCACTGCAAATTTCAAGCCCTTTAATTATAAAATTCTATAATTTAAATCTTGAAAATTTTGAAAGTTTTGGTACTGATTTCTCATAGAATCGGCAAAAATTTCATTTAATACTTTACTAGAAGCGCTTTTTGCCTAGTTTTTTTACTGATAACTTCAGAATGAATCTGGCTATTTTTTAAATCTTAAAATTTTGACGCGAGAAAAAAACGATTTTATTTCAATCTAAGGCAGCCAACTAAGATTTAAAAAATATTTACTGTGAGTTTTGTACAAAATTGTTTAGTATATTTTCATTTTATAATCTATAGTAACCAAGAAGTCCTTAGTTACGTCGCATGAAGTTAACAGGGAAATAGAGGCCTGTCTATGATTATTAGAACTACAAACAGACGGAATTATTTTTAAAAATTCAGTTATAGTTTGCTCGGTTTTATAATTAAAATGACGTCGCTACACAACAATTAAATTTAACTAAAGGATGACTCTTATGTGAGTAAAATAAATGGAGGTGGTGGAGGACACCAATCCGAACAAAAAATTGTATGACCACATATCCTATCTGTAAACGTTATAGAGATAATCTACTGTAAAATTAGTCACTTGGAATTTCACTCATAACTTAAAAAATATTACTGACAGATTTCTCAAATAAACGTTTTCTTTTCGCAAATTAATTAGTTTATCATATACTCTTTGAAATTCTCCGAATTGTGGAAAGGAAAGTTATACAACATTGACGTATAGCAAAATAAGTTGAACACGTGCTTCGTTATTCAAGAGCCTCGCATGTAACATTTTCAATGGTGACCAGATTAAAATAATGACGACATGATCGGCTTTCATATCGCAAATTTTCGGTATCAGACTTTATTGTCTTTATACTTTTTTTAAATTTGAGTTTAACGAAAATAAAGGTCAAATGTGTCGGTTACGACTGTCTTGCCATAAACATTAGTATCGAGTTTGGTCTCATTAATGGTGTCATATCAAGTTATTTTTAGATTAAATGTGTGATTGGTCCATTGAATCCTAACCAAGTTCCAGGGTTGTTGGTAAAGAAAAACTTCTGCTGGATGGGGCATACCCGACCCGCTGGCGGAGAAGGGTGAGGAGGCGGAGGTCTGTATTCTGTAGGTGGTATATATGGTGTAGTTGTACTTGTAATCGCATTATTTTCTACAGCCACATGCTCTGTGTCTAATTAGGAGATCAGAAAAATATACAAGCAATCAAGTATCCGTAGACAAATGTTAAACGTTTTCAATAATTTGAGCAAAACAAAGGAAAGTGGTTACTCGATGTAAGTATGCTGGAATTGAAAAAGAGTTTTTAGGCTAGTGTTAGGCTGGAGTTTTTAGGAATAGTGTGTTATGGAAACCCCCTTCTATTGTTCTTAATTATCATCTTCAATTGGAAACTAACGGTTTTAAGACCTTACATCCAGTTTTGGCCAAACTTGATTTAGTATCGCAATTGTAATAGTGTTTCTCCATCTTTTATTTGCAGAACTTTCAACCCATTTTCTTGTCGCTAATTTAAGAGCTACCAAAAGCCTCCCCACTCTTGTCCATTTAGATCGCATTTGGAGGTTCATACCATGATTAGGGGGTTTGTCTGCTTACAGTTTCCCTGTATATCCGATTCACACAGACTGTATGTCCGTCGGTTCCAACCACGTCGGTTCCAACCGAGTTGTTTTGGAGGGTAATTGTCTGAAGCCTTTAATCGAAGCATAAAGAATGTACAGTGTAATCAAGATTCATTATATCCTTTTTTACCAAATCGTTTATGGTCGAGGATACTATCCGGAGAAAATTCCAATTACCTACTGCTGACAGACACATGGTGATGGTGGCCGCCATTTGCCTACCAAAAATATCGACCGAAAGCACTTGAACCTCTATTCCAGTGCCCCGCTAATGTGCATAGGTAGGCCAACAATGCAGCTTCATGCTACCATGAAGGTTGATGGGACTAGGGCATAGAATAAAACAGAAAAAGGCTAAAGATCTGCTGAACACCTTCATCACACGCTACTTTATTCATTTTTTCAAATTTGTGTGCAAGTTTTCTATTATTTATTTACCTACTAAGCGAATAATTCCGTATTGATTTACCCTGTTGGGATTTTTTCATTTGTAGGGGGAAAAATTATTTTTCTTAATTTGAAAAAAGATCATATATTTGAAAAAAATGATTAAAGTAGCAGGCGAAACATTTTAGTAATATAAAGAATTGCTTAGCAAACTGTATTCCGATTAAGAAAATTTCCACCGATTTCAAGAATAGGGACCTCGGTTTCGGTTAAATAACCGGAGAAATCTTAAAGAAACTTTCAAGAAAGGGTATAGTAAAAAATAGTTAAAATCATAAATGTAGAAAATGGCTGAAGTAGTTATGATTCCCAAACCAGAGAAATCCCCTTACTTAGTAACATCATATAAACCCATTTCCTTATTACCAACAATGTCTAAGCCGATACTCAACAGAAATAACCTTATTCCGAATCATCAGTTTGGCTTCCGAAATTAGCACTCAACTATTGATCAGATACATGTTAAATAAGTCAAAAAGTTAAAAGAATTCAATGCAAGAGCTGCACAAGGAGGTGTTGTCGGTCCGGTTCTCCATCTATTATATACCCCTATTACCTTCCAATACCTAAAAACTACACTATAGCCACCTTCGCCGATGACATTGACACGGCTATCATGGACCTTCTGCCATGACAGCAACTAAATAAAGACATTGAAGTCAAAAACAGCTATCAACCACATACAGAAGAAATGCAAAAAAATACTGTGGTATTGTATTATAGGTGTTTTATGGGTTAATTTCCTATGGTAGGTATCAGACCGCCGTGAGGTAGAGATCCCAAAAAGTTTAGGAATAGTGGTGAAAATATTCGAATAAAAAAAGTATTTCAATGAATTGGTCTTACAGACCGAAGTTAAAAGGCCGACAGACGAAGAGACGTCAGAGCGCATTTTTTGGCCTTGGTCGTTTATTGAGACTTTGGGAGTAGAAAAACCGCTAATTGTTTATACTACATAACAAATCGTAACAAATCGTGTTGTGCAGTTTGATTCATTTCAACTTTTCAGAAAAGTTTCATAGAAATAATTAATGTAGGTTTCATAGTTTTAATCTAATGATCAAACCGATTTCGCAAATTCATAACATTTTTGGACAGAGATATGAATTATGTTAATTTGTTTAAGGGGTAACCATACAAAAAAATTATAAACGTAACTTTAAAAAAATTATGTTTGCGATAAATGCCGTTACTGTGCTTCCGCCCAAGGAAAAATTAATTTAAAATAAAAAATTTAGCGAGCTTCGTTAAATATGAAAATTGTCACTTAATAAAAATTATTGGAGTGAAATTTTGCGTTCAAACTTAATAAAAAATTAAAATTTGTATTGTGTTATCTAAAAAAACAACCAACAATAAATAGCTGTCACTATAACAAATAGCTGACATTCAATATTCAACAATCCCTACGACTAGTATGGCTGGAATGTCATTAAAAATTAGTGTCGTCAAAAATTTTAATTATATTATGGTGGCCCTTTCACTACTTCAAATGAATAAATAATTATGAGGCCGTATTCTTGAAATCAGTGGAAATTTCCCCAATCGGAATACAATTGGTTTTGGAATTCTCGCAAGCGAATTGTATTCCGATTGTGGAAATTTCCATCGATTTAAAGAGTACGGCCCCTGGAGTGTTGTTGCAATGTAGGAACGAGGAATACTAGTGGAATAATACGCGAGTCGCCAAGTGTTTGTGATAAGAATTTTTTTATAATTCGAACTTATGTTGGACCTTGTGGATAATCGAAGAGTGTGTTCAGGTGTGAATAAGAGCGTTCAGGATTAAATAAAATCTCAGTAAGTTGTGTTGGCAGTTGAAACTGGATTTGAATGGAAATGATTTCGGTTTATGGCAAAAGGTTAAGGTACTCAGAAAACAAGTTTCATTTTTGTATCGATATTTAAAAGTCCTAGTATCGTATCCAAAGTAGTTTGTTTCTTTAATAAATTTGAGAACCTGAATTTTCTAACATTTATCTATTATCCTTTACTTATATTGTCCGTATGTATACAATTAATTAATTGATTTTGAATATTTTCATTATTTCTGCTATTAAACATTGCACAATATAATAATAAATTAATGACCACTCATCTAAGACACATTAATTGATTTGCCACCTAGGTGACAGTAAAATAAATTCAAATTAAATCATTATTGCGGCGTAAAAAACGTAATTTTTTAATCCATCAGAATCGAAATTTTTAAACTAAATTTTATACTTTCTCATCTTGATAATCGTGTATTAATACCTCGTTTTTAAATTCCTCAGCACCCTATCAACTTTGAAACCTTACCATCGCTAACTAAAAAAATTATTTCTTTAATCATTAGATCATTAGATTAGATCATTAGATTCAAACGACGTTTTTGACAAGTTGAGTGTTTTGAGTGTTGAGTATTTTGAACGAAATGGAAGCTGAATTTTATTTTTCAAAGTTTGAGATTATATGACGAAATATGTTAAATTAGGTTTTCTAAATTTCAAATTTCCGGAGGAGTTTTTGAAAAAATATTTTTCGATCACGGCAGAAATTTTTTTCCTAAATTTCATCACATATTAGTAAATCGGTAAAACTAATGCGGTATTGAAACACACAAAAAATAATTGAAAACTACAATGATCTTTTAATTTAAACCGATATCATCAATATTGAAAATTTAGTTCACATTAAAAATTGAAAAATTATAAATTACTAAACTAAGTAATAGCCATTGACCAAATACACTCAGAAATAAATCATTAAGAAATTTAAAGTTTTTCAAAATCTGCTTAAAGGACATGAGGGAAGTACAGACCTATGTCAAAGGTTACAGAACCACAATTCATTGTTTAAATTTCAGAAATAATTTCGGATCATGCTTGATACATCAAGTACATACAGTTTGAACTATATATCAGCTATTTTTATCTTTCACTAAAGGTGTCATATAAAACAAAAACTACCACAGGTCATACGTAGAATGGCAAAATAAAAATATATTCGTGGACTCGTACTTTTAGATCATGTTTGGTCCATTCAAGATGCACAAACAATTTGAGGAAATTCTCTTTGCAATAACAGGGTCTATAGTGGCAAATTAAATATCTGAATTTGTAAAAAAATTGTATTAACATTAAACACTGATAATTACAATTGTAAACAATTCTGATTGATTGATGATCGTAACCCACATTGTCATTTTAACGATTAATTTAACTAGGTAGCTTGTATTGGAGTCCAACAAAAACTAAAATACCATGAGCTAATTCTTTTTACCTCACTCGTGTGGTTTGTCTGGAATTACTTTTTGATTGTTCAAGGAACGGATTTAGAACTATTCTAATACAGGTAACCCTCCAAGAACACGGTATTCGAAGAAGGTGGTTTCGAAGAAGACGGATACGCCTTCCCTCGAATTACACGGTTTCAAACAACACGATTTTCGATGATGCCCTTCATTTTTCTTGTATACCATAACAAAAAAAAAAAAAAACGTAACGTTTTTTTTTTAGTTGTCTTTTTTGTAGTCTCGTACAATATGGTTCCAAGAACAAGGATCAAATTAATCGTGTTCTTGGAGGGTTTTCCGTACTTAGTTTTGTTTTGGTATCGACTCGACACAATATTTTATTTTAAAATAAATAACACGTCCATATCATTACACTGCGGAAATCAAAGAGTAGTGGAGTCGGCTGTTCTCCGAAAAATAATGGTGTTTTCATTATGGCACCGCGCCAGCTCTCTTCACTCTTGCACAATTGTGTTAGCTTAAAATCGTGAAATGAAATTTTGAATTACTTCCCAATTCACTTGTTTGCAAATATGACCCCACTAGACTATCACACATATGTAGAAACGTATTTTGAGAGTATAATTTTTATAAATTTTTATAAAGTTTTCTATATAAAATTTATACTGATCCTGATGGGTGTGATGAAATGCAGCAAATATTGTAAAAATAAATTGTAGACTGGAAATTATGCGAACACCTCTTGTAATATTGCATATTAGAGAGAACGGGTTATCAAGGCCAGGTGATTTATAATTTTCAAATGATCATTATGGTCTACAAGATTGATTAATAAGTGACGACATATTACATTTAAACGAGTGTCCACCAATTTTTTTTTTCCTAATTATTTTTAATTTTTGTAATATCTAAAATTGTATAATACATACGCACGCTTTGATATAATTGATTTTAAAACAAAAAATATTAGAAATTTGCGTAATGGAGACAGCTGGAGATTATTGTAGAATAGTGGTTTACCCCCTGTCTGCGTTATGTAAATTTCGTAACATTTTATTTTGTTGTTTGAATTTGTTTCTTTCAAAGTAGGTTATTTCTGCTGTTCAAAAATCACAAGCTGAAGAAATAGGAACTAGTTTCGCTCAAGCCATCAACATGTTTCAGATCGACGAACATCGGCTGAAATAAATAGATGAACTTTCTTTGGTGTATTAATGAATATTCTGACACAATTCGAATTCACGTTGTGGATGTAGTATCATATTTTGCTAACGCACGACACAGCCATATTTACGTCTCCAAGACATCATGTATTTTATACACATGATATTGTTCGGTAGTTCGACTATAACATGCGGAACAAATTTAACGATATGCTCAACCCCTGTTCGTGGAACTAATTAATAATTGCAATAGTGTTAGACGCGTAAAAGAAACATCGAGTGGCTTTGCATAAGATTTTTATATACATTATGATCATAAAACTATATGATATGAAATATGATTAAAATAAATTATTAGCATGGTTCGGTTCATAAACACTTACCTTGAAACGAAATATATCGAAAATCATTTTCGACCTCATTTTCAGCGCGTATAAATACGCTACGTATACTAAATATCGTTATCAGCACATAAAAGACGAATTGTTTCGTCATTCTGAAAATAAAATAAATAATTTAATTAACAAAATGTAATTAAGTAAAAAATCAATTATTATTATTTATTACATTAACCGCGTACCCAATCGATTATGCGTAACTAAAACTTTTTAGTCATATACAGCTACTTAGATGTAAATGTATAAAGAATATTTATGCCGATGGTTTAACAAGTAATTTATAATGTATTATGATAACGTGTAGAGTGGTAGAGTTCAATATCCTTACGGTCTAAGAGTCTAGTCTATATATATATATGTATATATATATAAATTAAATCCCGTCGAGTATACGAGTTCAATGTTATTTACATAACGCCATCTGTGAACGTGCGCGGCCGCTCGTTACATAATGTGATTTATCTCAGTCATGATAAGCAAATCACGTTCTGATCTAATTTCAAGAGTTACACATTTACGACATAACCAAAAGTTGGATCAAAAAAACATTATATAATCATAATAATATCTTATCGGTCGCACACACATATACACAAACACGGTAAGATAAGCCCAATTCTTAATATTTACTTTGAAATTATAATTTTTGGTGTATTGACTTTACTTAGTAATCATGCACAGCACGAAATACTTATATGTTATTTATATAACATGCACTAATGTTTACTTATCACAAGATTTATTGATAGGCAAGGCAAGGTTGAAATGGATATTAGTATAAAATTCTTATCATATATAAGACACATTACCTACAAAGGGTACATACAATATATTATCGAGTACATAAAATAATTTTATATACTGTATACACATTACATTAAGAATGATAAATGTCTTTTATTACTCAAGTATACACATATTCAATTTAAAAGAAAAAAATGTTTGAACTTTTTTAATGTCGTTGTGCTTTTTGATTGGAAAAATAATATTTGTAGTGTTCGAGTAGCTAAGATAATACGTTGGTCAAGCATTGTGACCGCATTTTTATTTGGAGTGAAGCAACATAAAAAACGCGCGAAATTTGTTTTTAAATGAATGATACGGGAATTTCCAGTAAACTATAAAGCAAGGTCGACTTAGATAATAATATACAGTTGGGAATTTGTAATTTCAATACTATATAGATTTGTACGCTGCTCGAGTTTTTGACATAAATGTTTACCACCAAAAATTCACTCTACGGAATCTCATTTAGATGCGGGAGTTTGATGTTTCTTCGGTTTTCGTAATAAATTTATCTGTTGATAGTATATCTCTGAAGCTGCCAACAATTGAAATTTCAAATGCAAATCAATTTATTTAAAAAAAAAACAATCAAACTTCCACATTTGGAAATGGAATTTTAAAATGTATGATCAATACGATCAAAGGCCTTGCGAATATCAATGAATAAGGCACGAACATATAACTTGTCATGCGTCCCTAAATAAACATTGATTGCCTACAGCTGCTTGAGTTTTCGAGTCATTAATAAATCCAAACTGATTCTCATTAACAATTTTGTGTTTAATAAAAAAAACTATTGATGACCTGTAATTTGGACAAATTAGTTTGCTTCCATATTAGTCTCAACTGCTGCTTTAATGAACTAGAAATGGTTCCCTTATGGAAACAGTCATTGATAACTTGCACAATGTTATATAGGAGATTTTATTATGGATTTTACTGATCTTAAATCTTATCTATTGGCAGATTTGGTGTTAAGAGAACTAATGATATTGTCAATTTTACATAAATTTACATTTGATATTGAAATGGGTAAGAGAGCAGTTATAATAATGCCTGAAACTGTGGATAATGTTAAGATTTGTGATAGAGAATGCTTGGTCAAAATAATTAGAAGACACAAGTCCTCAAACTGGTCAAACTGGTAGACAGACAAGAAAGCAAGTTAAGAAAAACGTGGAATAAAGGAATTAAACTTACAAAACTCAATCACAATCACAAAATATGTGTTACATTTCATTAGAAGAAAATAAGTTGTTCATTATTATTTCATTGTTTTGGGCTTATAGATGTCTACCCTACTGCATAGCTAATAATTGTTGACGTTATCTTTGTTGATTTTAACAGAAAATATGCCGTTGCGACACCAGATATTTCTAAGCACTTTTTGGTTTTATAATTGCCCCAGCTGATTTAATAGATCTTTCACGTCAACCCATACGTAGTTGCCTTCCAAACCGAGGTCATACGGTTATAGGTCCGATTTACATAGAACCATCTGCACATTGCATAGCTTCATGCCAGCCTATAGTACAGGCATAAAAGATGAGTTGCTTTTTCCACTAAATTGGGAGCTCCCAGTGATATTTGGTCGAAATCGGCCCACCCGAAGTGACAGCTTCCATTGGAGCTTTTCGTTTTTTTCAAATAATTTGAAAAGTGTATAGCATTTGCGAAAAAAACGATGAAAACAAAAGATTGAAAATTAAATTTCAACCAAAATTAGTTTAAACCATTTTTTAAATTTTACCGTAAATGGCAGGTTTCGATAAAAAGGATTTTATTTTACCAAAATTCGGCATCTCTACAGTCCTTGCGGATTGTTCATTTGGAATAAAACTTCATACTTAAATTTTTTCCATTAATTGTCAATTGGACCTTTTTTGGTTTTTGCAATGATGTTGACAAGTTCAACATTATGAAAAACGACAAAAAATTTAAAAATTTAAGATAAAATTTTCAACCAACAAGAGTTGACGTTGTTGCTTTTCTGAAATTCAAACAGGGGCACTGGTTTTTGAGTATACAAGAAAGTTTTCAACAATAATTATGTTTTCCAATCAGACAGTTTTAACAAATGCCCGGTGTATGTATATATTCGTGGCAAAAGAAAGTATGGTGTTGACCACAACATTTAAAACATTGTGTAAAATATTCAAAAATCGAAGACAGAATCGGTGTGTATGATACTTGTTAAATATAATTTAAACTTACAAAAGTATAAAAATACTAATTATTTAATAATATTAAAAAATATTTGATTAATTATGAATAGTTTATCGTCTTGTACTAATCTTGTACTTGCTAGTACTATAATAGAAAGGTTAATTCGGCCTCTTTACGTAAACAAGGTTATCTTGAATCATCAATTATGTCCAGAGTTAAGCACCCCATAAAAAAATTTCTAATCCACTTTATCAATTAACATAAAACATTATTACCGCCCTTCTATTAAATGGGTGGCCTTACATATGAATAGTTAGAATCTCTTCCAATTAAAAACATTTTTATTAATAAGACAAAAATTTATTTTATTTCCCGTATAATTTATTACCTATTATAAACTAATTAATATCCAGAGATATAATCCGTTAAGTATTTAAAACCACTTACTGGTATATAGATATTACATATATAGGCCCTCGTTTTATATAAAATACACATTATGGATATAATAAAGTCCAAACAAAACGAGACCAACATAATTTACGATCACAATAAAATAAACCTATCTACGTGCGTCTTTGCGATTTTTTTTCTACCTATCGGCGTGCGGCTCTAGATAATCGCGAAATTTATATTCCAGAATCTATCGAATCTTTATAGTTAAATGTTGTTGTTGTTGTACATTTCACACACAATGCTACAATGATCGACATTCTTCGTGTCTCTTGCATTGAATTTATGTATTTCTATTCTGGTTCTTAATTTATAATTAAATTTATTTACATATATTTTTGAAAAATAACAAACAAAAAAAATATAAATTTTTCAAAATAAAAACAAAAAAATTATTTGTAACAAAAATAGAAAAGATTTAATTTAGCGCACAATGATCTCTTTTTATTAAGTGTCTTTATGTACTGGATAAATGAAGTACGTTTACTTTATATAGATCTTTGCGGAGGTCGATATAATAGTGAATTGGATTTGATGTATCTGTAGGATTACCTCTTGTTATAACATTGTTTTTATTTTCTTTTGTTTTTTTTTCCAAAGATTTTTAGGTTTACAAAATTGAAAGATTCGATGGCTTAAACCTTGAGTATATGTTGTTTACGCCAGAAAAGCAATACTATACGATATCAAACAAAATTACATTGATAAGACGATAAAACATTTTAAGTAGTACGAGTACGCATATAAAAACCTTTCCAAGAAACTGCCACACAACTTGGTATTTTGCTATCATAAATTTTTATGAAGTTTACCCTCTTATAAACCGATAACAACATCTTCCCCATGTTTTTATTTATTATATTGTATCGTCGTCATGCAAAATAAATTTGTATTTCTAATTTTGTTGTTGCACTTACTGCTGTTAACGTGTCTAACATACTCGTATAATATACGATATGCATATACTATTCATTCAAAGTCAAAAAGAATTAATTACGTTCCAGGTCTCTGTAGCACGTAACGTAACGTACCTAGAATCATTTTTTGTTTCCTTGTTAACATGAAGCAAATCTGTATTCTCACGATTGTGGCCTTAGACATGATTGATGAAATGATTTCTTCCAAAACACAACGAAAATAACAAATTCTTTCGATTTATCACGTATTTTCCGTCTTGCTTGAGCTGCATGTATGGAAGAAGTATATCTCTAAGAATCAACAAAACAAAACGAAAATAAAACTCTAATAAACTAATTTGAAATTGTATTGTGTTACTTTCACCTAAATGTGTTTTTGAAAAAAAAAAAATACTATAGAAGGATTTGTACAAAAATTTTTTTTTTGCTTATGTAAATTAAATTTTTCTAACCATTTTCTATAATTTAAAAATTGAATTTCTTCTTAATCTCACCGTGAAACGGATGAACATTAATTTGTAGTTCGTGCAAATTTACCAATCTTTTTTATGGGGACGGGTGCGTTAACAAATGGCAGCACAATTATGTTTTCGGATATTTTCAATACGTGTCTCTAATATGCGTTATTGAGATCATAAGGTATTAGAACTATCTAATGGACTAGAAAATTTAGAAATAATTTTAGTGGACATTATAATCCTGTACAATACAATATATGAAGGCAAGTAGCATGGCTACGGTTTGCACCTTTACCATACATATGTGTCTGCAAGGCTTTCCTATCGAACGAGGCGAATTGAGTTAATGGGCGTGTCTTTATCGCACTGGATGGTGCGTTTGACGTTTCATTTTATTGGCTTAAATGACGTTTATTATATCTGTGGAAAAACATATGCTATATTGACATTTATAAATGCTTTGTCGTAGAAATAGGATATTGTAATGGATTGTCCTAATTAAAAATCCTCGACGATCTGCTAAAATATTCAAATCGAAGTTAGCCCACTATACTATCCACCTAAATCGCAACTTAGAATTTTCCTTGGTTGAATGTAAGTTTAAATAATGTTTACTCGAATCGAACTGGTGACTTCTGTGACACAGTTTTTGACAATACATATATCCAAACGAGTCTTAATTTTATGAGTAGATTTTTTTTTTTTTTATATTGCATTTATCTGTATAGAGTGCAAAGCAACCAATGTGTGTGCGCAAAATTTAGTATTAAATGAATCTTTTGATGACTTTGATGACTTTGATTAATTCGAGTTGAGCGAGAACCAATGCCAATCGATTATACGTATCCCCTTAAGCGTATACGTTCCCAATTACGAAACAATTATATCAACAACAATGTCGTACCGAAGTCACCTCAGTTCGAGATTTGAGTGAAGTTTGTGACAATGAACGGAATTTTAGGGATCACATTGTTAATATTATTAACGGAGCAAACTCTACGTTAAGTTTCGTTAAGCGCTGGGCTAAAGAATCTTACAATTTTTTTCTATCGAAGTGTCTAGAGTATGTCAGTCAGGCGTGGTCCTCTTATCATAAAATACACATAAAAAGAAGAGAGGGATTGCAAAGAAGATTTCTTCGTATTGCTTACGTCAATAAATATGCGTAAAATATTGCACATATTGACATAAAAAGAACAGGACAACCATCTCACGCAACCACTGCTTGGGTTACTCCTTTCTGATCCCACCAAATGCACAATATATCCTTACTTTCATGAATGTTTCGTTTTGCTGATGATGTGGATGGTTCACCTGGATGAACCCATGATTTTTTGCGTTTATGGTTATGGTAGTAAATCCACTTTTCATCGTTAGTCACAACTTGAGACAAAAAATGCCATCTTCAGTGCCTTGTAAGCAAAGAATTGCAAACCATTAAACGATTTTCAATGTTGGCTTAGTCTGTGCATGTGGTATTCATTTCCCTCTTTTTTGAATAATTTTTATGGCATGTAAACGTTTGCTTATGGCTGCTTGAGTGACATTTAATAGTATTGCAAGTTCTTTTCTGTTTGAGCTGAGTTTTCCTTCAATAATGCTTCCAATTCTTCATCTTCGATATTTTTTGGTTGACCAGAACGTTCTTTGTCACTGATATCAAAATCACCTATTTTGAATCGTTTAAACCACTTTTCGCAAGTTTGTTGAGTTGTTGCACGTTCACCATAAGTTTCTTGAAGCAAACAAAAACTTTCAGCAGTTTTTTCTTTTGATAATTTAGGGTAGGGAATTTTGCAAATTCGTGTGCAAATTCGTGAAGTTCTAAAATTCGGGAATGCTGAAAAAGCCTTTAGTCCTTGTTAGTATTAACTTCATCCAAAATGCGTCATAACCATAAGATATCGGGTGTTTATTATGTAAAAGTCGGTGGCCTTTATTTTACTGATTTCATTCAAAAATAGTAATAAATATAAAAAAATCGGAAGAATACTTGATTCTGTTTAGCATGGCCGAAATTTAGAATTGTGTACGAAACTTGTGTTCAAATTTCACCACAGCGTTTAAACTCTTTCAAATTTGACAAACACTTTCGAATTTGTAAATCGGTTTAGAAATGACAAAAGTTCGTTCCCTATAGCTGAGTACTCTACGAACCATATTTAAAAAGAAAGAAATGGCCCAGTTTCATCTATTTAAACACATTTGCCATCAACAAATATATGAAATTAAAAATGACGAATCAATAGCTAAGCATCAAGAACCGATCCTTGAGGAACTCCATTACGAAAATGTCTTAAAATACTCCGTGAAAATAAATTTAGCAGCAGAAACAAAAAAAATAAAGTTCAAAATATTTCTTGATTAATTGAATCGAACACTTTAGAATAATCCAACAGAGTAAGACAAGCCATTTCATTTTTACAATACTGCGACGAGCATCACCACAAACCCTCAGTAAAGCTGCCGTAGTTCCGCGGAACTTTCTAAAACCCGGTCGAAAAAGGTTAAATCTATAAATATGAAATTGAATTTGGTTTTTTACTACCAATTGAAATGCCTCATAATGGGAAAGCTCAGAGTGTTTGGCAATTTTAAGTATAGGAATAATTTTACTCAGCTTCCACAGAGCGGAACATGAAGAGGCAGATAAACTAAAATTGAAAATATATAACAAATAGCTTGTTACAACAAGGAAAGTTCGATTTACTAATTTAAAGCTAACCATAACAAGACCAGTGGATTGGCACTAAATCTATAATATTAGGAATAGCATAAGTGGAGCTAGAATTGATTAATTAATGGTTAAGATCATTAAACTGCAATCTAAAGAAATACCTTTGGATAGGGTTACCAGAAGTCCTCGTTTCCAAGGACAAGTCCTAGTTCTTCGATCATCCCCAGCTGTCCTCGGAGATTTTTAATTGGCATCCTCGTTTATTAAAATATTCATTAATTTATAAAATAAATAGTTAACTGTAAAATAAATTCTAGCCTAAAACACACCATTAAAAGTAACCACTGATTATATCACAGGACATTTTACAAAAGCCTTATGGAAATAAAGGTGTTTGGGAACGCACCCAATTTAAATGAAAAATATTTCTTGAACGCACCCGCAATTGTTTAAAAGAGCTGTCAGTTTTTGAGTCAATGAGCCTCGCCACACTTTAGTTCTTTCGTCGTGATTCAATGATTTCAAAAAATCAATCGCCGTCCACATTTGATTTCTTTGCGCGTTTCTTCTTTTATGTATGTGCGTAAAACTATGTTTTTTGATTTATTCGTATTGTAAAAAAATGTTTATTATTTGCTGCGAAAACTGCTTCTTTGGTTGAAAAAATATATTTTTTGCTCTCAAAGTGCAAATTAAACTAAAATTAACCCAAAAACGACAAATAAACAAGGTGTCCTTGAAAAATTTTTTTTTGTTGTTGTGCGAGAATCAGTTGAATCAAAAACAAATTTTGCTGAAAGAAGAATCAAGAATTTCCCCACCAAAAAATTACTTTGTAGGTGAAGGGGAAGGAAACGAGGAAAGAATCATGACCAAAGAATCAAAGTGTGGAACCACGGAATGAGATGAAAAATGGCAAATTTTTATGTAGAGCGCATTTTAATGTACACCAAAATATTAAAAGTATTATTGAACACTAAATCTGGTATGTAATTAGTTATTAAAAACTGTTTTTAAAAAAGTAGAACAGTTATATAAAAATATGGGTAATAAATAAATAAAAATATTGCAAGTGTTATGAATTTGTATTTTTTTAGTTTTAGGTTGTGTTTATAGTAGTGTATTTTGTGAGTGATGTCTAAACCAAAAAGAAAGTGCGTGGTGAATGATGAGATGCTCCAAGAATTTCCTTCTTTCAAAAAAAGGTACAACCGATAACGATGTTTTTTGTAAATTATGCAATACATATATTTCTATCGGGAACAAAGGAAAATTGGATATTTCTGAGCATATTAAAACTTTAAAACATAAAAGAAACATTCAATCAACTTTTGGTACATCCGATTGCTTACAAAAATTCGTTTAGTGGCAATGACACCAAATTTGTGAGAGCGGTGGAAGGTGGTATAGATTGTACCATATATTATACCATATGATTATACCATAGTAAAACACGATGGCTTTCATTATTTCCAGCTGTGCAACGTATTTTAGAAGAGTTCGATGCCTTAAAGGCATATTTTTCGTCTATAGACAAACCGCCCATTGTGCTAAAACAAAATTTCGAGGATGATTTTAACGAAATTTACTTATAGTTGATCCATTCCTTTGGATGGAAAGTAATGGTATTTCTGTGATTGAAGTTAATCAGGTCCTTAAACAACTGTGTCTTCAATTACAACAACGGATTGATTTGGAATTTATTTCATTAAAAATTAAGAACATGTTAAAACATAAAACCGATGAAGGATTTGAAAGTGATGTGGTGAAATTTAAGAAAAAAATGATTAACATGTATTCAGAATCACTAAAATACATACAAATTTGGACTAAACCTCTGGAAGAATTCGTCGTATTGCAGTACATAGAGCTAAAAGATACGCCTGAGTGGAACGATGTAGAAAGTTCGCTCCAGTTTTTTGTTGACAAAATAATTTTGATCGACGATTCAAAACTGTTTGATCAGTTTCAAAATTTGAGGAATTATGTGTTAAAACAAAGTATTAACCGCAGCTGGGCCAAACTTTTGGTACACCAAAAATGGACTGAATATTTTAAGCAATGCACGTCTAATGAGATGTGTTCTGAATTAATTAAAACAGCACAATACGCTTTCAGTATTTTCGGACACAACGCAAGTGTGAAACGCGAGTTTTCGCTAATTAACAGTCAGTGGAGTAAGGTAAGATGGTATGAACATCCATCTTAGTAAATAAGATGGATGTTCATACCGTCACTGGTATTATTTTAAGTATTTACGATATAAATATGGAATGTAAATATTTTATAATAATGTTTTGAATTGCCATGAATTACTAAAACAAATTGGAAGCAATGATAAATATTAATTTTTGAAATACAATCAAAAAACTGATGCAATAAATTATATTATTATATTAAAACATCGTATTTTAAAAGTCCTCATTTGTCCTCGGCTTCTAAATGTCCTCGTTTATACTCATTCTGTCCTCTGTTTTGAAAACCCGGTCTGGAACTACCAAGGGCTAATTTGCGTACGTAAGGCTGTGCCGCAGACCGAGAATTATGGCTCATTTTCCAAACACACGACGGTGTCCAAACAGTGAACCATATCATAACATATTATAAAGCTTATTACAGCCTTAATTAGAGTACATCCATACCAGTAAACATGTGTAACCACAGGACGCTAGAAAAATGGTCTTATTGCAGGAAGATCAATTGGTTTAAGAATATGCATGGGATATGCCAAGCACCACGAAGTGATTACAGAACTAAAAATATTAATAAAATCACCATTTTTACCCGGGGAGTTGTGGTGTGAATTTCATACAATCATAAATAAATGCTATACAATAGATAACACTGAATTAAAAAGAGAGATGGGTTCAACAAATTTTTGTGTGTCTTATATAAAACTGAAAATCCTCAGTCTCATTAAATCAATCTGGAGGATTTTCCAAAATTTTATTCAACATTATTATTATTTATTGTTTTTAGCATTTTTTTATAAAATATCATGCTTAATTTTTGTCAATTTATGACGCTGTTTAGTTGATCGCGAACCACATCTTTTCATGTCGAATCTTCACTAGTAACTTTTTAATTTTGCAAATATTCCTTTTGCAATGAATTTGAAAGTGAAGAGGTAATTTAGAAAATGGGGTTGTTTCATGCAGAATTTTCTGAAAAATTCTGACAGTATGTCAAGAAAGTAACGGGAATTGGACATTTAAAAAACCCGTTTAACAAGATTGTTAACAATTTTTTGGTCGTTAAGCTGGCACAACTGTCCTCTTGACGTGTAGTTTGAGCGCGATCGTTTATTTAGTTTGTTTACTATTTTGTCAGTTCACCTCAAGTGTGTTTCCCGATTTTTATAATGAATAAAAACATCGAAAAGAGAAAAAACAAAAAGAAAGAGAATTATAAGAAAAAGTCAGTTACAGCCATATCAGGGCTGGGATGTTCTAACATCACCATTTTTCGATATTTTATCGAAGTCTACGTCTCTTTCTGCTAGAATTAATTTGACGTCTGTTTCGTTTATTCATTTGAAAAATATCTATTTCACTTATTTTCGTTCTAGAATCGAAAATAAATTATTTGGTGATAGAAACGTAGTAGAAACATCACAATGTTGTAATCTAGCAGGCTGGTAAATGATATAAAAAATGAAACAGAGACAAATTTTATTCTACAGAAACGAGAAATAAACATCGATAAATTATCGAAACATGGTGATGTTAGAACATCCCAGCCCAGGTGATTACGTTGGTTGTTCGATGATGTTGTTGAGATTTTGGCCAGAAATTCGTTCACAATGATAACCTTGTGAGATATTGCGTGATCGTTTTGCAAAATCCATGAGTTTTCCTTCCACTAATCTAGCCTTTTTCGACGAATTTGCTCTCTCAAACGCCACATATCACCCAGATTATATTCTTCAGTCAATATTACTTTGACTTTTGATCAATTTTGACGTGGTTTTTTGGTTTTGGCTCAGTTGGAAGGCGCCATTCCGAAGGTTGTTGTTTGGTTTACATGCCCAACACGTAAACCCATATCTGATCAACTCGTTCACGCACATGTTTTTGATAAAATCAAGTCACCGTAGGTACACGAAATTCCATTTGTAATACAAAATTTGAGACCAACTCCTTGTTGGATACTTTTATTCATTATAAAAATCGGGAAACATACTTGAGATGAACTAACGAAATAGAGCACTGTAAGCAAACTAAATGAAAGATCACGCAAGTCAAGATAGAAACTTCAAGTCAAGATAGAGGCGGTTGTGCCAACTTAGGGACAAAAAAGTTTTCCCGCTAATTTCTTGACATACAATACGTTCAAATATTTCTACCCGTCTACAAATATAAGGACATTCTTTATGAAACTTATTGCAGTTAGATAATAAATCACAAACATTTTAGAGGCATAAAATATTTTGTCAATGATTCTAGCAACATTTTTAATATAGTTACAATCACTGCGGATATCGCTAAGGGCAGGGTGCAAAAAAGATTTTGCATCAGCCGAATTCAGAACTCGTGGGCCGACCGAAAGAGTAAAGAATAGTGTAAAATGAATCCTAAATCTCTGAGTTTAATAATTTCCTGTCGCCTAGTTGACTGTTGCTCTATTGTTGACTGTTGTTGACTGACTTTGTTCAGAGTATGCATGAAAGAATTTGTTTTGACTTTAATCCACACTTACTAAAACACAATTTCTTTAACAAGCCACACCACCCGATTATATGATGTATACTCATCACTATTATCCTGTTTATGATTTGATCGCATCTGAAAGTCCGTGACGTAAGCTTTTTAATTATTCTCGACGAAAACAACAAAATTTTGAAAATTTGAAAAACTCAAAATCTCAAAATCTCAAATGCATAATATAATTTCTGTTGTAATTGGAGTTCAAAGATACAAATAACCTTGCATGAGAGGAAATAATCTGACCATTTTTCTACTTAGTAAGCTACATTAAAGTGTTATATTAAACTTTGTGACCGAATTAACTTTCAAGTGAAAACATTAAAACATAACGCAAAACTCAACAAAAAGTCGTACGATTTGGTTACACAAAATTTTTATACAAAAAAAAAAAATACTGTACGGTCATTGAAATCGTTTATTATGCATAAAATGTGTTTTCTTTCAACATAAAGAAGTAATTTGATACAATTCTGTCATAAACTGTTCGATAGTTGGTGTTGTAATATTTATTGCTGTTATATAAATTAACAATTTTGCAGAAAACCATTAAATTGTTTTTTTTTTAAGTTCAATTCGTTCGCTTGTAATACGTAGTAATGGCAATTGATTTTGACATTTTTTTTTTGCCATAATACAAAAATTAAACAATAATAATTAATTATTGTTGCATAAATAAATTACAGAGCCATGTTTTCTTTTTCGGGCAACAGACATGAAATGATATATACCAAATGAAAAGAATGTTTTGTTTATAATTTCAAAAAATTTAAATTTGACAGATATGTGTACATGATATATTCAGCAAGGTGCAATAACTTTAAGATGCGGTAAGTAGATATAACCTTTTCTCGCACAAGATAAAATATTTTTTGATATGACATTGGCGTGCAAATTGTTTACGTGCCTTTCTAATGATCTCAAAACAAAATACAATTGTGCCTCTAGGGTACACAATTTAGTTAATTAAAGGCAGTTTATATTTGGTTTTAATGCAAAAACTTCAAATTTGTTTGAAAAAAATTGTATAAGATTTCCTTATATACAAAAAAAAACGTTTCCACACACTTAATGTTTGTCAAATCAAGTTAAATTACGAGTAAATACCATTTTTAATTCACTTGATTTATTTACATGCAAAGCACATAGTATACTGTGTAATGTGTATAGTGACAGTGAAATGTAATTGACCTTATATAATGCCCACAAGTTTATTGCCTCTTCGTATACTCGCAAATATGATTTATCTTTCTATTTTTTCCAAATACCGCGTACATGATTAATAATTAATAATTAAAATTTAAGTTTCTTTTGTTTTTTTGTTTTGTTCACTGACATAAATTTCTTTCTTAATTTTAATGAGGGATACGTCAATTATGTATGTAACACAAATACAACGAAGTGAAATTTTCTTAATTTTGCTGTTGAATATTTTTTTATTTTTTATTAAATACGAAATTAACAATCCGGCTGGATTGTTAATGATAACACATGATCACAGTAAATATCGGATTGGTATGTGTGTACGGTGGAAAGTGTTTTTTGAGGTTAAGTGCATGGTACAAGTTATTTGCGATAAGTAAATTATTTTTTAAACACAATATTTTGTCTTTTAATTTTTAAAAATGTAAAGGTCAATGATTTTTCAATGTTTTGTTTTGAATGAACAATGAGATTGATTTAAAAGCACCGTATCTCAAACTAATTGATGCTGATGTACGGTGAAAAATTTCTTGTTTATTGTGCGATCTACAAAATGCATTTTTTATGTTTTGTCTTTAAATTGTTTTGGGCCATGTAAGGGAAAACATACAAACTATTTGATTTATCGGTCCTTTCATTAATAAGATTTATGACCAAGATGTATAATGACATCAAGTGCTAAAACCTGATAATATTTTTATCAGTCCATGATTTTTAGTGAGTATCGTTCCTTTTACAGAAATATTACCAATCATGTATCAACCCATAGGCTGCTATTAATGTTTGTGTATTATAGCCTTTCCGTTCTTATACGAAAGCCGATAGCCATACGACAGTTGTTCTATTTTTTAATGTGGACGGCAAACACTATTATTCTAGAGTACCGAAGCCACAATGTGGTTAGCTTAGCAAGTATATTATACTGTTTGAAGACTATGGATTTTGAACTAGTTTAGTGCACTAAAGTCAACACGACATCTCAAATAGTATATTGCTTGGTATAGTTTATGTTTAAGGGTGTCTGGAAAATAATTTTTACTAAATAAATTAATTGAACAAATTTATGATTTTTTTGGACTAAAGACTAGCTAACTACAGTGGCGTTTATATTATTACCACGATTGATATTTTGTTTTATTCAAAATTTTATTTAATTCGGTTTTATAAAACCCCATGTTTTTCGATCGAAGGCCTATTGCGAATTATTAATGCACCCGCAGCATTTGGTTAATTTACAAATAGAATGGTGATAATACTGGTTTTAAATTTATTCAAATATCGCATATATAAATCAATGGATTTAATCTTTATTTTACTTAGCCAGAAAATTTAATATATATTCTCGATCAAACACTAATCCCCCAAATTAAAGAGATAGGTAATCGTCAACTTAGCTAATTCCTAGTGTGCTAATGATAATGCTTTTAAAAAGAGTCATTTAAAAAATAATACAGGAAGAGACAATACATTTTTTTTATTATATAACTCGAAATCCGACAACACTATCCAAAACAAGAAAGGTGTCCTAGATGCTACTCCGTCCCTGCTCAAAGGCTAGTTTAGTTATATGTTAACTTCTACACACATCACCAAAGCTGCTTCGCTCTTCCACCCTAACTGGCCAAACTAAAATTCAAGTTTCATCGTTTGTAGTTTTTTAGTTAAAAAAGAGTTCTAGGCCACAGACGAGCGAGTAGGTGGGTGTATTAACTTTACAATAAATTGTAAATGTAAAGAAAGCACCTAGTTGTTAACCCAAAAGTCGCAGCCGCAATAAAATAGTAGAGAATGATGATTATATCTTTTAACAAACTAATTCCTAATTTTCTTAATTTTTAATGGGATAAAGTAAAAATTTTGTTCGCTTTCAAGATTTTGCCAGTTGGTCATAAATATAGCAAGGACTTGATTCGATGTAGCAAAATTTCTGAGGTCTGAAGAGGTTAGGGGGTTTTATTTCGAATTTACTCAATTTTTAATTTTAAAATGGTCCTGCGTTCAAAATATACTTTTCAAGTAAGCTACTTTTCTCTACGACTGAAAACGAACATAGATACATAAGGCAGAATAACCGAAAATTTGTATAGCGCTAAACCAAGCTATCGAATGGATTGTGTGGTATACAAATTCAAAACTCAAAAAATGATAAGTTTGGAAAATGAATTACGCGTGTTCCAGCCGTGATATCATCATAAAATTTTGTATACATAGGTATTGAGATAAGTAAGAAGGGAGAATTGTAAAAACTTGTCTTGTTGGTCATAAATATAATAATGACTAATCGATGAAGCATGGATGTACGCGAAACTTCGTAGTATGGTTGGTCGAGCTCTGAGCAAGTCTAAGGGGCAATTTCGAATTTTCTCAAATTTTGATGGTAAAATAGTTTTACTTTCAATTTTTCCAGTTACTCTGATTGATGACTGTTATAATGACTGTTCGTTGTAGCATGAACGTTCGCAAACTTTCGAAGTATGTTTGAGGGAGGTCTGAGGAGGTTTACAGAGTGTAATTTTGAATTTTCGCAATTGTTAATGATAAAATTGGTCCGCGTTCAGGATTTTTGTGGTTGGCCATCAATCTAACAAAGACTATTCGACGTAGCATGGATGTACGAAAAATTTCGTGTTATGGTTGTAGGGGTCTGAACAGTTTTAGGGATGTTGGATTTTTTTGATTACATTTATTTCTTAAAATTGAGAAAATACGAAATTACCACTTCAGACCATGAAATCTTGTTTACATCCAATTTCGGGGTCATTTTATTATTAAAACCTGAGAAAATTCGAAATTACACTCCCAGAAACTGCTGAATGTTTTGCGAATCCATAAAATTGTATTTTGGCAGGGTATTATTTAGAAGTTCTCAGGATATACGAAAATTCACTAAAACTGTTTCTGGTAACAAACTATAAATTTACACAAATTTAATAATTTCCTACTGGTTTTTAAAATATTAACAGAATAAAATTGTTTAGCATTCAATAAAATATTTTTATTAACTTTAATTTTAAAAATCCACCATCCATTCACGTGCCATCCAACTGTTGATCTTCAAAATAATTGGTGTCACCGTAAATATGTTAATAGCGACGCAATTTTGAATTTGTTTTTATCACCTTCTTAGCCCAATACGATTATCGCAACCATTTAATGCCATAATTTCATTATTGAAACAAATAAAAAAATCCTTTAAAAACGAAACAAAAAGACTATTTTGTCATTGTTTTAGATTAATTGGTCAGAGAAAGGTCGTGCAGATAGCTCTCACCTAGTAGTTTTTTTATGATTTAAGCTTTGCAATCTGTTCTGGGACCAAAGCACTCCCAAATTTTTCGCGGGTTGCTTCTCACGTCCAAACTGGCATAATCTCCCAATCTAAACGCCAAACGTTTAACGACTGTGCCGTTCGGTTTCGTCGGTCGTTTAGTAGTTGATACACTTTATCCAGAAAAAAAAGTTTTCATTCAAGTTTTATAACGTGTATTATGTTAATAACAGTACGAATTTGTTTACGTAATTAATCTGTAGTTTAAAGTAAAACCAAGCGATGATTCATCTTACTTACGAAAACATTGCGGTGATTTTATTATCGTTTAAGATAATAATGGTGCAACAAATTGGTTTACACACGCATGTAGATAAATTTTATAGATATACCCGGAAAATAAGGTCGTAATTCTACGACCTTGACAAATTAATCATTCTTTTTTATCTAATTATGTATGAATATATATACGGGCTGGTGTTAGGTCATATGCGCCACACATTCAACAGCCGTATACAATACACAAAATAATTTATTCGAATCGAACAGTAGCCAAATAACACCAAACTGTTAAGTAAACATTTAAAAAATATTTATTTAATTTAATTAAAATGTTTGTCGTCGTATCGCATCGTATTCGACCACCCAGTTGACCCCCTTTTACATTTTTTCGATAGCATTCAATATAAATATTTAAGTGTGTGTGTGTTATCATAAAAAATGAGTATATCAGAGTTCATCCAAAGTTTCGTTAAATCAAAATGTAATTAAATTTAATGTTGTGAAAATTAATAAAAAAAACTAATCCGATACATCGATACATAATACACCTACCTAATTTGATTGAGACAACATAATTCGAGTTAGGTTTATGTGTACGAGATTACGATATACTTTTCTTATGTCAAATCACTATAATCAAATTCATAAATCAAAAGCAACAACAAAAAAATGGGTTTTCGTATATCTAAATATCTCGATATGTTGCTTTATAATTATAAGGCTGAACTCTAATGTGATCTTAACACGTTCGATGTATGTGCTTTAATTATATACGAGTATGGATATGATTTTAAATTAGATCTGATTATGCGATTAGTTTTATTTGAGTGGTTCAGACGATTTATTCGATTGTAGCCAATATTTTTTAATATCTTGTTCATATATTTGTCTGGAAATAATTGCCAGAGACCGTACAGCATCTATAGGTTGTGTATTTCTTGGATTTGAGGGGAGTTACCAACCCGTGTGCCGCATATAAGATTTGGTTATAAGGTTCAATTCAATCGACGGTGGTGAATCAAGTCATAGCCCAATTCGATCACTTTGGTCATCGTTTTAATCGCGTTGTGAGTTGGTGCATTGTCTTGATGAAACTAGCTGTATTTTGTAGCTAAATGTGTCATTTGGTCCCCAATTTACGTTCTTCAGCCACCAAACGTAAAACTGTTTTGATTATTTGTCAGAAGGACTTGCCGAACGATGTTCGTCAATTGTGTTCTCATGACCAACGCAAACTCTTGCATCCACCGTTTCACTATTGTATTCGCTGAAGCTGGCATGCTATAATACTTATCAAGCTTTTTTTACACTTCTTTAGCCATTTTTTGCTCCTAAATAATAATATTTATTAAGAACACGAAATTAAAATTTTTCATTGTTTACATAATCGCTGAGATAATGACCGCAAATAACTCGCAAACGCAGGACAGATTGTTTTGAAATTAAAGATTCTAGTTTTTTAAGGTTGTCACTAACGCAAAAATGTTTGAGGCCACGTCTAATAATCAGGCCCGGGATTTTTCACACGAGAAGTATTGAAGTAAATACGATGACAGCTTTTCATTTGTCTTCCTTGACCACTAAAACCATATATTAACAACATTAGCAACAAACACCCCAACTGTTCTTTTACATGGTAGATACGTTTCACCGAAAAACGTGTAAAAAAAGGCACAATTTAAAAAACCGTGTAAGATGAAAAACAAACCACATTTTGTTTAAAAAAAACCGTGCAAAAAATATTGACAACTCATATTATGTTAATTTAATTTATAAAATATATTTTATTGATATTTCATCATTATATTCGTAGTTCATTGGTAAGTAAAAATTCAAAATTTTAATAAACATAAAGCTGTTTAGGAACTATCATCACTACTTGATAATAAGCGGCACATTTAATGAGCATGAACCTATTGAAGACTCCCATTCGTTAATAACGTCCTCTGATGTTGGCTTCTTTTTTATTCTATTATTAGGTGCTAGGTTTTTGGTTTTTCAAGTTCCTTACACAGATCCTGGTATCCAGTGGTATAAATCTGAAAATTACGCTGAAATCTTAACGCACGTTCTACGTCGGGATCATGAGTGGAGAAATGATGTGCCATACTTGCAGCAAATTTTAAACCCTCATGGATTAAACCAGCTGTTAGTTGATTAACTTCATCTTCGTCTTCATCATTATATTCCTCATTATTTTCACGAACTGTTATAATTTTGATCAAATCCTCCTCCTCCAAAGGTTTCTCAATCATCAGTTCATCGATATCAGCGGGTTCCATGTTCTCAAAGCATTCACCACCAATTGCGTGAGATACACTGAGAGAAATCGTATTCTAATAATAAGCAAAAATAATTCTCAATTACTTAAAATCAAAATTAATAAAAATTCAGTACGAAAATACTTGAAAAAAGCATTTACTACACAAATTATGATAAAGTAGATTAATTTGAGTAATAACACAATTTTATAAAATAAGATTATTATTTTCAACTTTATTAATTTATATGTTACGAAATTTAAATAATTTATGCTTCACTTATGTCTATTTCAATTAGTTAAAGAACTTCCTGTTTTAAATTTTACTATCAAAATTTGATGAAATTGTGTAATATTTACTCTCAAGTTTAGTAAAAAATTTAGAATCAAATGGAGATAATTATTTTCTTGAAATATTATTTATAAATTTCTTAACATTTATTCTCAAGTTGACAAAAATTTAAATCAACCGTTGTTGTTACCATCTACTAATTTTATTTGAAATTTCAAAACCATATTAAATGATGAATCTTATAAAATGTTTTCTTCACTCGCTAACTAGAAAATAAAAGTGAATTGCAATGTTAATCACACAATAAAGCAAAAATTAGATACGCCGAAACGAAAAACCATAGCAAATAAAAAACTACTTAGAACTATCCTAATTAGCCTTAATGTAAGATATCAGAAATGTAATTTGCAATTGGAGCTTATTTCAACTTTTAATATTTTGGATTTGCTAAGCCTAAAAAGTAGATACATGAAAACTTATTCGATTTTTTGTAAAATCCTTAATTAAAAAAACTTAAATTTTAAATCAAATAATTATGCGATGGTATCTTTATATGAACCGACCAAACAGCACAGTGGTTACAGCTTTGTTGTTTGGATCGGGATGTACCAGGTTCGATGCAAAAAGGATTTTTCATCAATAGATTACGATCTGTGAAAAAACGATTTGCAGTTTATATACGCATGTGTAAAAAAATTTGAAATGGTGATAGTTTTCATTTAAAAATATTTCGTCACTCTCTAAAGTTTTAGAGAAAATTATCTTAAGCAGACTAGAACATTTCCTCAGTGCAAACAACATAATTTCTAATCATCAATTAGGATTTACAAAATCATCGAATACGACTACCGGTTGTATTAACTGAACGGGTTTTTTAAGCAGACATTTAGATAAAAGATTCTTCTGTGGGTGTATATTTTTAGATAAAAGAAAAGCCTTTGATGGCATGCATCCGGGAATTTTTCTTTTTAAATTAAAATAGTTAGTTGTTGTTTTGTATGAACGTACTTTTGTTAGCGCCATAAATTAAATTAAATTAAATTAATATAATAGAAAACTGTAGTATAAAGTTGTAGTCTAACCTACTCGGTTTTGCAGCTGCAAAAAAATTTAATAAAAAAACGGTTTAATCCAGATACTAATACTCAATTCATGTATATTATTCTCAATTGGAACTTGAATGAGAACATTGAAATTCATAAATCTTGAACAGTTATTCCTGATTTAAGCAATTTATGTAGTAAAATTATTCTTGATTCGTGTATATTGAGAATTAACATCAGAATACGACGCGGATTCATTGTCATTTTCATTTGATGTGCTCAAATTGAAAACATAACAACTGATTGATGCAATTTTTGCTTACTTATTTTGAGATCAATTTTCACGATAGGATCTTAAATCACTATAATTTTATTTCTATTTAACGTTCTTGTTTGGACCTTTTGCCTAGTCAGTTTGTTTTAGATTTTCAAGCAGCAAAGCACGTCTTTCAGTTCAAAATAATATTCTAAAATTATTACAGTGTATTTTTCAGTTAAAATGTGTTTTAAAGTTTATAGTGAAACCAAATTATATGCAATTATATTAATATAAATTGCGAACCATATTGTAATGGTTTAGAATCGGTCCTTCATTTTGTGCCGATATTTATGTTAAATACAGTAAAGTAGTATTTTTTACTCATATATGACAATTAAAAGTGCAATCGAGTCTTGCTGTAATAAGTTATATTACTATGGTACGTCTTCTACGAAAAATATTTTGCAGCAAAAACAACAAACCGCAGATTAAATTCTTAAGGTAAGCTCTTTAAACGTTTGTAATAATAATGGTTTAATTAAATAAATTATATCTTTAAAAGGCACAATGTCGCTAGTTGCATAAGATTTTAATGCTCACAACATTATGAATGAGAACATAATTATAGACGTTGGAAGTTATATTGAAGCGACAGGATTTGAAAATGAATCGATTGATCCATTACAAAACATTTTGGAAATTTGGCAATTATCTTATTGCTAATCTAACTGTAAAATAAAATGTATATTTACCATCTTACTAAGCAAACACATTCAAAATAGTTTTAAGATAATTAAGCTTTAAGCCGATAATAAAAGTAAAAAAAGTAACTTAGAATAAGTCTGATAAAAATTTTCAGCTAGTCAAGTCAGTTAGTATGTTTTGTATTAAAATATAGATTTTAAACTTAATCAAAACTTTTTTGATGAAAATTATGTTCAATTTAAAAAAAATGTTTAAAATTGTCGATATTTTGATCGAACACAATGAGCTAATTATAGTTAAACAAAATATACAAATAATTAAATTTGATAACCATTTTAAGGTGTATATGATTGGAAAGGAATTATTAGAATACTTTTAATTTATTTACATAAAATTACGTTTACTATAAATTTAGACATCATTGTTTTAAATTATACTACATACATAATTAAATAAATTACAATGTAATCTATATTTTATTTCTAATTAAATGTCTAGTTTTTAATCTAATTTTTTTAAGTAACATAGTAATTTTATTTCATTGAAATTACACTACTTATGTATTTTATATACATTTATTTTTGATTAATAAATAAACGAAATATTAAAAAAAATTATGTCTTTTAGTTTCTAATTTTAAGGCTGGTTGAATTTTAGCATACAAGAGAATGATGCACATTATTCTCAAAATGAGAATTATTTACTACAAAAAATACATTTTATTCTTAATACAAAACCAAGAAAGATGTATGAATATATGCATTGTAGTCTCAAATGAATTTTCGAACGTAACGTTTTATACTCCAATTTTTACTCGATATATGAATATTTTGTTTCAATTTAAGAATTATAATATTCTCGAATAAGGAATATTTCTTCACAAATTGAGTATTCATTAAAAAAAGTTAAACAGTTTTAACTCACATTATTCTTAAATTCTGAATATCATATTTTTGAAAATAGAAAATATATTCACAAACTGAGTTTAATTTTAAAAATGATTAATAATTTTTTAAATTATAGAATTATCATATTAAGAATATTGTACTGAATATAAGTAACTACATTTTCTCTTGTCATGTTTTAAATTCATGATTTCAGTATATGAAAAGTACACAAATTATTGTTGCTTAATTCTTTAAATAAGAATAGCTTGAGAATAGTTTTACTTAGCGCACATTGAAGCAACTATTATTCATAATCTAATACATATTTCGCTTGAATTGAGCAATCTTTTTTTTCAGTGTAGAGTTATAATTTCAGAGCATATAACTGATGTTTAATAAATTACAGATTTTCTTTTTTGACACATTCTGGCCAAACTTTTCGCAAACATGCATTAAGAGTGTAGGTCCAAAGTTGTTTTAAGGCAAAGAGGCATCTGAAATACAATTCATTATTTTATAATTTTTCCATGCGTCTACGACCGTCATGTATTTTGCCTCAACTGAATTCAAAATAAATTTAAATGCTTGCTTAATATAATACATTTTAAATGTGGCTATATAATAATACCCTGATCCAATGGCTTAATCAAGGATGTGGTGTTAGGCGGAAAAAAATAACAGTTGGATATTTGAATGATCTAGCACAGGATGGTTGGGTGCATTATCGATGAGTAAAATTGCTTTGAATTCAAGGCGCTTTTGTTATTTCTTGAGAAAAACTGCTTGGCTAAATATACGAAGCATTCGTAGAACCATTTTTTTGAATACATCGGCCGTCATAAATGCCTTTTTATTTGCCATTTAATGAACGGGGCTCTTATGGTCGGTTGATTATAAAGGTTTTAATATCCTATCAAGAGATGCGTTACTACACAATAAAACGTAACTCGATCTTTGGCCCATCTAAAACCACCAGCAGATTTTTCTGATTTCTCTATATACATAGAATCCCGTTTCGTCGGCATTAATAATTTGGTCTTGAGTATAACCGCAATTCTTTAGTTTTGATTAATCACAATTCACAATTAACATTTTTCCATCACGAACTCAATACTTTGAGCAGAGAGCATAACGATTTAAAATGCAATGACAAATAGAACCAAAAAGGCAGAAGCTATAGAAAAATGTAAAATATAATAAAATTCGGGTATTCCCCCAATTATATTCTGTTTTCAAATAAATTGTATGTAAGACACTGTAGATATATTATGTAAAACACTGTAAAGATTTACTTTTTTGGAATTAGATTAAAAAATTAGTGTAATAAAACTGTAATTGTTCTAATTTATAAACCGTGTTATTTCAAAAGCGTTTAAAAACAGAATTCGCACAAATGTATTTTGCTTAAATTATTTACTTATAAATTTTATTTCAAGCAATGCCCGTCAATTACGTAACAAAAAAATACAAAATTTTCTCATATGCGTATACACTACTCGTATAAACATGTATTCATAAATTATTCCCCTCGCTGTTGGTAAGTTTTTCCTCTAATTCTTTGTTAGGCGGTTAATAGAAAAATTGAAGTGACCACGCCCTCAACATAATGGCGGTGGATTTTACAAGATTTTGTCAGAAAGTTACCATCGTAGAGTTTTCTCCCTCTTTTTTTAGTGTATCATATTCTTATGACAGTCTACTGAGCAATCATAACGAGACACTAATATTGGCCTACAAATAAACCTTGTACAAAGAGTTAGAAGAAAGACCACTCTTTAAAATCAACACCGACTTATTAATGGTTATACGTTAATATAATGGACACACCTTCTTTCTATTAAATTCCTAACAATGTGATGGCGCAGTAAGAGCAACGCAGCACTCGTGGCCCTCCAAACATTCCTCACAAATAGCATACTGAATCTGCAATGTGCCTCATGCTAACATGTTTGTTTCATTTCACTAACTTTTATTTTCTAACATATAAATTAAAAATATATTGTGACAAAATTCGTCAAATATCGTAACGTCTTCCTATTTTCTTACTCAATATTTTGAAAAGCATAATATACTAAGCAGATAATGATAAGGATATCGGTCCATATTAGTTTATAAAATTTTAGCGGAAATTACGAATTTTGAGAAAACTTAAGCTTTAAGCCTTGGGAGGTCCCAGTGTTATTTGTCCTCGGTTTACAGTAGGAGCATTTTAGTTAATTGTAATTATTTTGAATAATTCATTTACGAGAAGAACGATTATAAACGAAATGTGTCTGTATTAATTTTGCAGTAATATTAGTCCAGATCAGTTTTCCAAAATTTAAGCGGAATGGACGATTTTTGATAAAACAAAAAAATGCAACAAAAACTCGACTTTTGTACAGCCCAGACGGATTGAATAATTTTGATGAAACTTCTTAATTAAGGTTTTTCCATAAATTGGGAGAACACAATGATGTTTGTGCGAAATCGGTTCACCGGAACAGGTAAAAACTAATAGTTTATAAAGTAAGTTTCAAACAAAATTAGTTCAGATAATTTTTTTAAAATTTCCCAGAAATTGCGAGCTTTGATAAAAAAAACTTTAGTTCATTAAAGTTCGATATCTCTACAGTCTAGGCGGATTGACTAAGTACCAAAAAGCTAAAGTCACTTAAGCTATGTTAAGCGATTTTGCATTTCGTATAATATAAATTTTTCGTTATGATATTTTTTCTACTGAGAAAATATTCAATAAAAGACGATATAATCTAAGTTCGTTTGAAGTTCCATCACAAACGATAGAATTGCTTAAGTTAATCGAAATTGATATACTTTTTTTTGTAATGTATTTGAGAAAATTCAAAACTATTATTCTGATGATGCCAATGTTGGCGAAATATTCAGTTAACAATAAAATTATAATAAAAACAGAAGCTGAGCAAGGTGTTATATATTTTTAAATACATTACAGAAATTAAAATCAAAATCAGCAATTTATAACAAAAAGTTTAATGAAATTGATATATGTACCTAACTACCATAACTTACCGGACTAGTAGTGCAGTGGTTAAAGCTTCGGCACTTGGACCGGGAGGTAAGAGGTTCGAATACCATCAGAAGCTAGATGCAAGCCAAATTTTCGTCATCGACTACAATCGGTGATCTTAATAAACACAACTAAGACCCTCTGATGGAGTGCAGAATTCAGTGCCGACCCACCGTCCACGTCAATGACATGGAACTTGCACTGCAGGTAGTTGTGTGTAGTTGTGTGAGTAGGAGAATGGGATTATAATGTGGAGTGAATGCATGGTATCACAATGGGCCAAAATTGGCCTAAGTATCAACCACTGAAACCTAACCTAACTACCATGACTTAAGCTATTTTTCATTTTTTTTTATTAAAAATATTTCTTCTGCCGTTTCTAACTAAGTTAGTTAATCGTTTTTTTTCGTTACAAGTTTTGTTATTTAGTCTTATGTAATTTTGAGTAATTTTTCGAGTGTGAATGAAATGGAAATTTCAATTTAAGTGTAATTAAAGTGATAATCAAAAGTGTAATTTGTCTGATTTTGTGTCTGAACTGATTCAGTAATGGCATTTCGTGCGACGGATAATGATCGGATAATGAACAACTATGTTTTTCAAAATTTCTGAACTCAGGTAAACTGTAACTTTTTCAAATTTGAGGATTAAATTGGAATAAGAACTAAAATGTATGATTTTCTAAATTCTAGATACGTGACAGGGTTTACTTAAAAGAAAGAGAGAACTTCTTAATGATGTTAACGCATTTGAGAGGATGGTGGAACTGGATAACCACCCAAAGCCTCAACATAAAAGTAATGAGGAGATAGATTGCACCAGCTGCAGTATTGATGAAATAATTGATGATAGTGAAAGGCTGCTAGACTAAAGCAGAACTCTAAAACAAGTTAAGTTGGAGAAAGGGAGTGCAAGACCCTAGATAAATGCAGTATGAATTGCTATTACAAAATAAATTTCGATCAACAAAAGCACATCTTTAATCAGTATTAGCACCTTACATCGTACACTTCAAGAGCTCTGTTTGCATACGGTTTAATAGAAATCAAAGAGAGACGACATGCACTTTTAAACAGAAACTCAGAAGTCCAAGGGAACAGGACGCATTCTTACTTGTATAATTTAGAAGCTTATTACCAGAAAATCATGGTGTGTCTAAAATGTTTTCGTTACTCTGTAGGAGAATCCGAAACTTTCTTGAAAACAATCGGCAAAAAAAGTATTGGTATGGTAAGTGACCCAAACAAAATTATAAACCAACGTGCGCGTATAGGAATCCAGTAAATAAATCAACAAATGTGAGATTGGAAGAAGTTAATAATTACATTAATGAGTTCCCGGCCTACGAAAGCCACTATGCTAACGAACACCTAAAAAGTAGTTGCCGTGTGATTTAGTAAAATGAACGAATTCAATAACTGGCAATGGTATAATCGTATTTTTCTTATTTTTAGAAGAACATATTGGGATTGGCTTCTCTTTATTTTTATATTTTCAAAGATGGGGCTGGCGTTTAAAAAACCAAAAAGTGACCCTTTCAGTAAATGTGATTCCTCCAAAATCCAAATAGGCATCGCCAGATCTGATGACGACAAAGTAAATATAAGAAAACAATAACAAGAACATGACGAAGCATCTGACATCGCATACAAATCTAAAGACCCGGATAAAACAGGCCAAAAATGAAAATCAACATGTATGCTTTTCATTTGCAACAATGTCTGCCGATGCCGCTTCTATATTCAAATATGTATTATTTTATAAACGCCAATTTTGAACATTTAATCTTACCATCCACGATTGTGTATCCAATAAGCCATATTGTTACGTGTGGCATGAAGCATTGGAAAACCGGGGCGGCAACAAGGTAGCGCTGTGTCTGAAGAATTCTCTTGTCGATTCAATGATCACTATTTTTATGCAAACTTCTGAAACTATAAAAGTCATTGACCACAAATTCATGTATGGAGTGTGATGGAGACCATTTTGTGATCGAGAGAAAGTTAAAAGGACTTGTAGGCAAATCCATCATCCACGTGAGTGGTATCAATCTGTACGAAAAGCTGGGACTTCACAACAATTTGAAGTGAGAATGATGAAAACCACTTTCTTAATTTTGGAAAAGTCATCAAAACCAAATTTATGTGGCGGGCAAGCGGTCGGGATGTAAATAAGTTTAAATGGAGTATGATGTCAAAGTAGTTGCGATATACAACAAATTTTGTTATTCTACAATACAAAAATTCCTTGAGGGAAAAGGAGCCTTCCAAAAAGCTAAATATTCATCGACGTGGGAATCCTCTTCAAGTTTCAGATGTTAATAACTGTTACAATGGACCTCAGTTGATCAACTGGGAGAAAAAGCAGGACTTACTATACCAGCTTCATCTCATAAATGAAAACTATCATTCATAATTTCTACAGAGGCATAAATGATGGGGATGTACCAAATGTTGATCCGGATTTAAACTCCGAAGCAGAATGGTCGGAGTTTTTTAAAACTATCCAAAATCTCGTCATAAACTTTTTTGTTTGGGACGACAGAACTTTTATTGTATTCCGCAACGTAATTTTATTCTTTTAATTTTGGAATGAAAAAAAATAAAAATTTATTTTTGGAAAAACTGAAAATTTTCCCGGTGTAGAAATAAATATTCCGGATCGACTGTACAACTAAAGTTTTAATAATTTATTTTAATTTAAAATGCGATGCAATTCTAAACAACTTATCGCTATGGTGGTTGATGACAAAGAGAATTTTATTTTGGTTTACAAAATATTAATTACAAAAATGTTGGTATTTTTACCATAGAGGGTGATCAATCGCCTCGTAATTAAATTGCCACTAGATGGCATTACAAATTATATATTAAGTATTAAACGCACTTTCTATAAAATAGGAATTACATTGGTGGTAGTATAAGATAATTACATTAGTAATTGTGTGATGCAGAAATGTCATAACAAACTGGTAAGAAATATTTAATATACATAATAAACTGAATTTTATCTTAACTTAATTATTTTTATCTTAACTTAATTACTATTTTAGGTAACCAATTATCCTTATTGTTTTTAAAGGTAAGTATCTAT